>JAHXHD010001397.1:0-28839 GCA_019857685.1 Papiliotrema terrestris | reverse complement strand
AACCCCTAACCCCTAAGTTTGTAATAGGCACAGTCCAGGTTGTAATCGACGCAGTTCACTTCCTAGTCGACACAGTTCCCTTCCTAATGCGAGACGCGCGCAGGACTAATCCACATACGATTCCGGAAGGGACCACTACGATCCTCCCATTACAACCCGAACCGTGTACTGTGTCCGGCCCATCCGGTGAAAGTGAATAATTCCGTAAATAGGTGACCCACGTTACAATTGCAGCGAGACCGCTCAGTCACCCTCCTCCTGTCGTGTCTGGACGGAGATTGCCATCACCGTGGTGAAAAGGATGGCAGAATGGTTGCGCATACCGGGGACGGTGTGAAGATTCGTATCCAGGAACCCGATGTGTGGATGCATCGATTCGAAGAACCTGCCGTTGGCTTGGTGACCCGAGCAGCACATCCTCACCTTTGGAGCAGGTCCATGGCCGTAGTTTCGTCGACGACATTGCGCGTGATGGAATCCAAAGTCAATGACGAGTCCCTTTTGATTGCGGCGATGGGGTGGTTGAAGTATCCCCGTTTTTGCCTGGCAGCCCGGTCTGATTGCCGCCTGTTTCAACCGGGAGAAGTCATCACCTCGTTTTTGGGACAGGTCCTCCTGCTCTTCCCGGACGTCAGCGGGCGAGTTGGCCCCGGTCTATGGTTCAGGCGAGTTGCCCCTCTTCGCCCTGATGTCGCTGAGGAGCGAGAGCGGGTGTGGCCCATTCCGGAGAGATTGGGCTTCGCGCGCCGGAGCCCGCGACGCATCCTCAATGGGGACTGGAAATTCTGATCAGGAACGGCTTGATCCTGAAACTCGTCCATGGGCTGGGATCCAAGCGCTTCAGGAGGTATCGACCAATCTCGCTCGTCTCGGCTGTGCTTTACTTTACTGGCATCAGTAATGTATCAAGAGATGAAATTTGCGCAGACTCGCGTGTTGCTGCCAAGAACACGACCCCTTTTACATCGGACAAATACGCAATCAATTTCCATCGAAGTACGTCGTGGACATCTCGCAGCGGATGGCTCGACGATGCATTTCGTATTCATGCCACTGTTCTTTCCATTACAAGCCGAACTGTGTACTTATCTTTGCCCATACTGCAAGTGCCAACCTCGACCACTACTTGCGTCCGCCGTCTGAATTCGCTACATTCGGCGCAATCTTCCGGAACAATGCGATATTTTGTGTCCTAAGGACGGGCCAAACGAGGATCGGATCCCACCCACGCTTCTAACAAGAAGGCCAAACGAGGATAGGCTCACCCACGCCTCTGACATATCGCTCCTCAGTCATTTGCTTCTCCGGCACACGGCCGGGCGCTGTGTCACCCGTAATTTGCTGGACAAGTCAGCGCCAGTCGGCAAGACTGAGAAGATGTACATGAGTTGGCAACGGATGTACTATCCCTCATACAAATTCAAACACGACCGTACGCCCGTCGATATCGCCTTTGACCGTCTTCCTCTCGCCGTCTCCTCCGCTACTGAAACCAATCTTGATTTCTGCCTTTTGCTTCTGTGGCGCTCCCGCCTGACCGAGCCTGATCTTTGGCCCTTCTCCCTCAGCATGTTTGACCGGGGTAGAGATACCGAATTCCCTGCCGCCTTTCTTGGGCCCGTCCAAGTAGGCGCCGAACAGCTTGCCGAGCTCGCGCAGTGTCGATTCGTCGTGCACATCTAGCTGTACACTGGCGATCCCGGATGAGCTGCTGGGATGCGTTGTGCCCTCCTTCGATAGGGGAACTCGTAGATGCCGCGGAGTCACGTCGAAGCACCAGAAGTTGGCAACTCCGCGCTCCTCCTGCCCGACCGTGGCGACCTTCCACTTGAGCACTTCTCCGTCCGGCCGTGTACGGCCTCCTTGGACAGGTTCGGCAGCTATCAGCTCCTCGCCAACGCCCGTGCTACGCCATTGTTGCCGGAGAGATTCGAAGACCTCATCTAGGTTGTCTGGCGGGAGCGTGAACGCGTAGTCGACGATACCGTAGGGCTTCTTGCCCCATCCGTGAGACTCGCGGTCCGCCTGAGATGTCCCTGGGGTAAAGGCTATAAGCTCGATGTAGATCCCATCGGAGAACAAGATCAGGCGGTTTTCGGTCCTACCATCGGCGTGGACTCCTCCGGGTGAAATGGTGAAGTTGTTGGTGAGCCATGACGGAGGGCTCGCGAGGAGATCGTGGGGGACGAGGATGACAATGTGATCGAGTTGGGCTCGGACAGTGGTCATGGTGGATTTGAAGACGTCCAGTGATGGGCGCAACGCGCCCCAGTATTTATCGTGCATGCCCGTTTCTGTGAGCTGCATTACGTGCCGACTCGTCATGCGGTGATAGCCGGATGACGTGATCGAGCTTGGTAATGCATCTTGCAGCATGAGGTGCTGCTAACATGAGGTGCTGCTGACGGAACTCCCTGACGTGTAATCTGATGCACGGCAATGCAACGTGAGCATCAGGAAAGTTGCATGGAAAGGCATTATAGTGTACCATGCACAGATGGCGAATCTTCCAGAGAATCATATCTCGCCTAAGCCGCCGTTGGGTGTCTCCCCTTGTGATCGTTGCCGTTAGCGTCCTGCTCGGCGTCCTCGCCTTCCGAGTGACCCCTCTTCGGCAACTCGTTGATTTGACCAGGCTCCACGAAGCCCTCGGCGCCCGGAAGCGTCTGCTCGTCGCCAAGGTACGGGTTACGCAGGAAGAGCGATACGATGAAGATGAGCGCAGCAATGCAGATACCAGCGATGCAGAGCTTGCGCTGAACGTGGGCGTAACCCTCAATGGCGGCGTCTCGCTCGGGCGTGCCGACCGGGTAGTCGACGATGAACATGCCAGGAGAGGCGTACAAGTACGACGCCACGGTTGTGTTGGTGACGCCGTGTTGGATCATCTGCTTCTCAAATTCCCCAGGCGCGTTGTTGAGCCAGATGCCGGCGGCAATGGTATTGCCGAGCGCGGAGCCGATGGAGTACGACGCGAGGTAGAGAGATGTGACGATGGCAACGCGCTCGTGCTGGACGGCGGATTGGATCAGGGCAAGGCAAGGGTAAGAGAAGAAACCGACTGGTCGTCAGCAATGGGCCTCCTTCGACGCCTCCGGCATCCACGATAAACCCACAGGCAATACCCAACAGCACCTCTCCGGCAATCAGGCCCGCCACACCGCCATGGACCGCCGATCGGAAGTGGATGAGAAGACCGAATGCGACGATAGAGAGGCCGGTTCCGAAGTTGACAAAGTACTTGAGTCGGTGGACGTAGCGGATGACCAGTCCAAGGGAGATACCGGTGAATGTTGAAACAAAGGTGTAGATGTTCTGGATGTAGCCCGTTCGCTTGACGTCCCTATTCGTCAGCGCATTTCAGACGTCCCAGCAGTCGTGGGCACTCACTGGTTGAAGGCGACGAGCAAGGTGTAGTACAGGTAGTCTCCCTGGCAGTACCAAGCGGCGTTGAGCAAGCACGCAACGCCGAGGCAGGCGAGCACTTGTCGGTCTTTCAACAGGCGGAACGGCACGGCCGGGTGCCGAGCAAACTTCATGTCCCAAAGGACAAACAGCGGGAGGACGACGACAACGCCGACGACGACAGGCGCGATGGCCGAGGCGGAAGCCCAGCTGTCTCCGACTCCTCCGTACAAGGTAAAGGGCAACAGAATCATGATGAAGGCGCCGGCGATGAGGACGATGCCGACGAGGTCGAGTTGCCAGAAGATGTCTTTCCATAGCGACACAACGAAGATTGACCTGACTGGCGAGGGCACGCCAGCGAGAAGACCTTGCTTCTTGGCCCGAAGACCCGCGGTCCAGAGGGAGACGAACAAGGGGATGGTAAGAGCGGGGAAGATGATGGCGAACATGCCGATACCCCATCGCCATCCGACAGCGCCTTGGCCGAGCGGGCCCATGACGGCGTTTGACACATCACCCGCGACCCAGGTGTTGATGAGGTAGGGCGCAGAGGGGATGAAGGAGAAGAAGAGTCGATTTCGGAGAGCCGTGGTGTCGGCGACGAGAATCTCGACGAGGACTGAGGATCAGTCGAGTTGATGCATGAATAGAGGGCAAATGACTCACGCTGCGTTCCGGTGTAACCAAACTGATACAACACCGCACCTCCCAAAAACTGGTCGAGGTTCTGCGAGGCGGCCTGGACGATCGTGCCGATTACGTAGAACAAGACGGCGATGAAGAGTATACTCAGCCGGCCAAAGTAGTCGGAGATCTTGGCGTACAGCGGTTGGGCGGCCGCGGCGACGATGGATCGGACGACGGCGACGGTGGAGACCTGCGCAGCGGCGCCGAACTCGCTGAGCGCCCAATTCTGATACGCGTATCGAGTGGTGAGATCAAGAGTGTACGAATAAGCTGTGAGAAACACTGCGATCCAGAGCACGTATCGCTGGGATTTGGTGAGGTTGGTAGCGATGGCTTCGATCTGTCGCACGCCGGGGGACTTGTCGCCAAAGGCAGTGTCGGTGTCGCCTTGTTTCTCGATCTCGTGACGGACGTCTTCGGACGGGTAGAGGTTGGCCGACGCAGCAGGTCGCTCGTCGGTGACCGCGGACATGGTTGGTGACGGTCTGAAGCAACGCGATGCGAAGATGAGAGTGAGCCGATGAATCGACAAGGGCGGGATATAGCAAAGCAAAGGGGACAATGGGCAGTGGTTGTGGAGCGAGAAGCTTTCGAACCCACACTATGTATCGGTGATTGTGTGTTTTTTTTTTATCTGATTGTGTGCGCAGGCATGACATGACGACGGCGTATGGTAAGATTTTCCTCTGTTGCTGGTTCGGGCAATTAGGCGGGCACCCATGCATTCCAGCCCGCGTCTCCCTTCGCTTCCTACCCCATTGGTCGGCCGAAGGGGCGAGAGAGCTATAAAGAGCTGGAACCGCGTGTTAGGGTCTCTGGTTTACCCCTGTTCTGATTGTCAGCATGGCCGAGGGGTCAGACGAGAGGAAGCCTATCTCTTCGCTTCATCGGCCGACGCTTGGCGGATCGAGACCAGGTGGATGATCTTTGCATACATACATACACACATGACCCGCATCGATCGCCGCGCTTTAGCCCGGTGCGCACATGTAATAAACATCTATGATCGACTGGCGACGCCCTAAAGCCGAGGCGACCCCGAACAATAATGCAAGGCCCGAATAGTCTGGTACAAGCTTGCCAGGTTTGATAGCGACGGTCCCTGCCGATGCGGATCTCCTCTTGCGATCCCTCCCCATGCATCGTGGTTGCTTGGCTCGCTGAACTGTACCACTCTTTCCGACCCCAAGTGTCTGTTTGCAGACAGCAGACGGCATGTGAAACGTTCTTTGTCCGGAACACACTAACTGCTGTATTGTAAGGGGGGTTAATGGGGCGCGGGAAGCAGTGGCCCCGATTCGACCGCTTTCATTTCCTGGCTCCCCATGACGGACACATGGTCCCACGACAAACGTCTTCGACCGCTTCTCGCTATCCACCTTTTCAGTCTCAAGCAAGCACCCAATCCGTAGCGATGTGCTGATACGCCTGCTCCTCAGAGAGTCATACATGTGTATTCGACGCAGACATCCGCGTTCAAGCAGCAAGTCTCGATTCTCCTCGCGACCATCGATCAGACGCTGCCCATGCCGGTAACTCCTCCGTCATCCGATGTTCTGCATTGCCTCCGTACCTCACTTCCCTCAATCACCAACAGCAGACACCCGACTGTACTCGACCCGTCCCAGCACGAGTGGAAATACGCGTCGAAACCCTACAATGCCCGTCTCGAAGCCGACACCTCGCCTATAGGCATCGTCTACCGTGCGTGTCCCGCTGACCCTTTCACCACGTGCTTCACCGACAAACAGCCTCTACCCCTGCTCATATCACTTCCGTCCTGTCATGCGCCGACACATTTCACGTCCCCGTCGTCGCACGCTCAGGCGGTCACTCGTATGGAGCTTACTCGCTCGGCGGTGCCGTTCGCAACACGTCGTTAGAACGCTCGCTTGTCATTGACATGCACTCATTCTCCGCACTCGAGTACGACGCGAAGAAGGATGTCGTGACCGTCGGCAGTGGCGTGCTCCTCGGCGACATGAACAACTTCTTGGAACAGCATGGGCGCATGTTGCCCACGGGATCATGTCCAACAGTCGGCGTTGGTGGACAGGTCTTGGCTGGGGGATTTGGCGGATTTTCGCGATCGGCGGGCTTGTTTTTGGATCACTTGGTGGAGATGGAGGTGGTGCTAGCGGATGGGCGGAGGGAGACCATCTCCGAGAGCAGCAACGCGGATTTGTTCTGGGTGAGTTCTGGCTAGTATATGACCAAGCTCACCGGATCTGGTGTTGCACCCGGCCCACTTGAACTGACAGCAGGCGATGCGCGGCGCCGGCTCTTCGATGGCCATCGCTCACACCTTTAGGTTGCGCACCCAACCCGCTCCTCGTTCAGTAGTCTACTTCGAGCTTACTCTCCTTCCTCGCGCTCTCCCATCCGACACGGAGTCGGTCTCGCGTGCTGCCAACATGTACGACGTGTTCGAGCGGTTCGGCGAGAGCGACGAGGCTGTGTCACAGCTGGGGATGATGAGCTGGCATGTTACGCCGGAACGGAGCGGGAAAGGGAACTGGGGCACAAAGGTCGAGGTCTTGGGACAATTCATGGGCAGCCTGGGGGAGTTTGAGGGAGTGATCGGTAACTTTGAACGCAGATTGAGAGATCGAGGAGAGCTCAACTATCACCTCGGCACCAGGCAACTCTGTGAGTCATCGAGGATGGGCTGAATGGTCTCAAGCGTGCTGATCATAGCCTTCCTCCAATCGATGCACCAGGTTGGGGGGAATTGGACAAGACTGGAGGATCGAGGCCCACTGAACATCAACGAGCATGTGCACTTCTATGCCAAAGTGAGTGCGGGTCGGCCTCTGGCCACGGACTGCTGCTCGTTGCGGTACTTGATGTGACGCCGCTTGCAAGAGCTGACAGCCAGAGCCTGTTGACCAAACAACCCCTCGCATCCGATCGCATCCTCCCACACCTCGCACACCTTCTTTCGCTTTCGCCCCCTCACAACCCAGACACCGGCGTCGACTGGTTTGTTCTATCGCCCTTCCTCGGTGGATCGCAGTCCGCCATTACCAGAAGATCGGTGGCGGATACAGCCTTCGCCCATCGAGATCTGCGAGTCGTGTGGGAGCTGTATGCCAAACTGCCCGAGAGTGCGGAGCGCTCGGTGGATCTGGTGGAGTTTGTGCAGGGGATGACGGACGACCTGTTACCGGTAGATGGCGTATGTGAGTGACACAAAGCAGAGGTCATTCACGCGGTTCATGCGAGCTGAGACCACAGACCCAGCATATGTCGATCCACTCCTTGGGCCCAACGAATATCCTCGAATGGTATATGGCTCCAACTATCCACGGCTGCAAGAGGTCAAGGCCAAGTACGACCCGGGCAATCTTTTTCGATACGCTCAGTCTGTCAAGCCTGTTCCCACACGGTTAGCCCAATTCGCCTACTGTCTGACCCGCTGACATTAGATCATCGTTCTGGGTCTTTTCAGCGATCCTCCTGACGGCAGTGGCCGTCATCGTATGGTACTCGCGAAAGGGTCGCAAGTCGGCCGCCAAAGCTCGACGAGCTAGGCTCGATTGACCCAACATGCGCCCTATGTGGCCGGTGAATGCATGGGCAAAGTCTGGCGTCGAAAGGAACAGAAGATGCGTACACGGTCGATCTGGCACAAAACCGACTGCTCATCCTCGACACCGAATATCGCATTCGACCAGTTGATGATGGTTCCCGGGGCTTAGCTGGAAATTCCTGACGTTGTCTGATCGGCCGACGCAACGCTATGCGGCCACATCAGCCAGTGCCGTGTTTTGAACACTCGTATGCGATCTTGCGCGGCTCACTTCACAGTCACATTGGTTCTTTCAGTCACATCAACTGCCGTGATGCGCAACTGCTTGAGGCCGAGCTCCTTGCACTCCGTCCAAAAGCTTCAGCTCAAGACTGCCGCACCTCAGTCATCATCCCCATGAACGTTCTGTGTTCCAAGGCACGACAGGCAATCGTTGCGCCGGGATCAGAGGAGGACTCGGTTAAAACCAGACAGGCTGCTAACGTCGAGTGGCCAAGGACATGCGAGTGGCGAACTCAATGCCTGCACTCCACCTATGCACGAGAGGCATAGATGTCCGCATATGACGGCAGCGGTGCGTCGGGCATTATACACCCCGCTTTCGCCCCCCTGCTTGGAGCCCGTGACACTCTAGACTTCATGATCTTAACGTTTGTGCAAACGCTCGCGCCGCGGTGCATCTCTCTTATCGAGTCTCGTCCTCCATGCAATTCTACACGAATACGTCGGCCGTCCATCATCCGTTCTTGACCCACTTGTACCTCGTCACCGCACTCCCGTCCGATAGGTCCGTCTTACTCGCCTCCAACCGACAGCCAAACAACCATGGGAGCGCAACGAAGCGAATCAGGTAGTACGGGACACCCAATGCAACGATGCTAAGCGCGACTACTGGGGATAGCCAGTACGGCAGAGTGCCAGACTTCGTGTGGGGCGGGATGAGCGGCGCGATGAGCAGAAACAAGCTTCCGAGTATGAAGATTGCAAGCACCGGCAGCGGGCAGCGAAAGGCGGGCTTCCATGAAGGGTCGCGACGGATCTTGAACAAGCCGAAAACGCAGAGGAGTTGAATGAAGGTCGTCGGATAGGAGGATAGAGAGACGATAAAGCTGACTGCAAATGAGCACTGGGATGTGGGTTGTAGAAGGTGGACGTGGCTGGGACGAGAAGTTGGGCACGTACAAGCCTCTCCCGCTGGAGGAGCGCAAACGAAGAGGATTGTCACGAGCCAATGAACAACCAAGGCGGCGATAGGTGTCTTGAACCTACGGGTCAGCGATTGAAAGACGCCACACTTCCACTTACGGTCTATTCGACATCACGACGTTGTTGAATATCAGAACGTCCTCCTTGGCGAGCTCTTGTATGACCACAGGCACCGTCTTGGCGATGCCAATGAGGTGACCCAAGGCGGACAAGGATACCAAGGCCGGTAACGCTTTGGTCGCGGCCTTGTCGCCAAAGACGTTCTGGAAGAGCGACGCGGCCACAGTCACCGACGAGGTCGCGAATTGTTGCTTGGTGACACCAGCGAAGTACGCAATGTTGGCGAGGGTGTACACGACCATGACGGTCGACAGGGACGAGGGGATGATGACCTTGAGTGAGCCGACTGGATCGCGGAATTCGCTGAGCACGGCGTTGCACTATGGTGAGCTCGATCGACAGGGGAGCACCGCTGATCGGCAGACTCACATTGTCATAGCCTCCGTAGCTGAAGATGCCGTTCAAGAGCGCAGTGGATATGCTGTACGCGTCCTTCGACGTACCCTCGAACGCGTTGGAGAAGTTGTGCGGGTTGTCGATCTTCAAATGCCCTCCAAGCGCCGCAAATCCTACAATCAGCCGTCGTCTCCAGCCAGATGGTCCAGCTGACCTGTGCAGATGATGAACGCCAGCATAAACACCTTTACCGCGCCCGTGATATTGTTCACGATCATCGCGAGACGAGGGAACAGGACAAAGAGGGCTATGGCGAAGGTGATAGCGGCGATGGCGACACCGCGTAGCTTCCAGGTTGTGGCTTCCTGTCCGGCGGCGAGGAGCACGTACGAGGAGAATGTGATGGCGTTTGAGGCGGAGACCTGGAGGAAGACGCAGTCTGGTCGTCAGTGAACCGCATGCATCCGGCCTCGGATCAGCTTACAGAACGCATAGATGCACGTCGCAGCGAGTTTAGGAGTGTAGGCACGTTCAAGGTACAGCTTTAGACCTCCTGATCGCGGAATACCCGTACCGAGCTCGAGCAACGCGAATGCGCCGCATGTGGCTATAATACCGGCGATGACCCAGATGAACATGGCAAGCCCAACGGACCCCGCATTGCGATATATGTTACCGGGCGTGCTGAAGATACCTGCTCCGACGATTTTGTTCACTGTCAGGTCAGCGTGGCCAAGGAGCCACAAGCACACACCGATGAGGAAAATCCCCGACCACACCCCCAGCGTCCGCTCCTGAAGGATGTGATCAGACCGGACAGATTTCTCATAGTCACGTTGGAAATATCCCCTGGTGACTGGACGTGAGCATACTGCCTGTGGATGAGCGACAAAGGGACTTGCCGACACCCTCGGCCTCATCGTCATACTTGACGTCCTCGTCAACGGGCCTACCTGCGTCCACACGAGCGGACATTGATTTAGGGGGAGGAGTGGGCGAATGTCTGAGTGACAGCCATTCGGGCGAAGACTTATATCTCTACTCTCCCGGCAACGGCCAGTCCGCCCAGTGGAGAGGATGCCCATCACGCCATACGAAAATCGAAAACTGGCTCGTTTGGGGGCAGCTAAAGTTGATGGTACCATCTTTCTTGACGTCGAAGCGAACGCAGATCAGACAATACCGCGACAAACCCCCAGGGCCAAGCAGTTGGTATTGGCTATTTCGGGTAACGGGCGCATCCGTTCCCAGGAAAAGTCATGTTGCCTGTGCTTCTTCCGTGGGCAACACGGGAGTCGGGTTTCTGCGATCAAGCGCAAATGTCGCCATACGCAGCATCGATCACGAGCTCTGAGCCGAAACCCAGACAGCCCGCCCCGACGGCGCATCCGTATTGACCGAGAATTCCACCTCGCAACAAGCCGCAGCCTTCGCGTGTACCAAGCTCTGTTGGCGGACGGAGGGAGCTGCGCTGTGCATGGAATCTGGACATCTATGGAAACGGAATCGGCCGTACGCGCGCTCATGCATACTTGTAAGGGACAGCGCCTTCCTGCAAGAGCTCCTTGATCCGCGCCTCGACGAGGTTCAGCCTATCTTGACCCCAGTAGACCTCACCATTAACCACGTAGTTGGGTGTGCCGATAATGCCTGGTGCGTCAGACCTCCGCTCACGAGATTTTTGTCGTACCAAACGAGAGTGCTCACCAAGATCTATAGCCTCTGTGTAGTTCTGGTCCCACTCTTTCACCGCGGGATCATCCGCATCGTCCCGCTTGTCCACCACCAGTGTTTTCACATCCTCTTCCGGCAGCCCAATCCTCCGCGCCAGCCTCCGCAGGAACTCTAGATCGCAGTGGTCCGCCTCCTCCGTGTACCAGATCGTCTCCTGAACAGCAAACGTGTAACGCAAAGCTTCTTCCGACCCAACGCCGTATTTGCGCTGAATGCGAATGATGATTTGCGCGGCGAGTTGGATGTCTCCGGGCTTTTGCGGGTAGTACTGTTTAGGCACCCCCCGGAATGGTACGTTGAGGTACTTGGCTGTGCGTTCGAGGTCTAACGAATGATATGCTCTATATGCGTCGGACCGGGTAGCCAACTGAAAGTTCAGCTAGGGCGATGCGAGCTTGATCGGCGTTTGCACATACCGGCAAACCTCCGTTTTCCAAGATCACGGTAATCGGCTTCAAGTGAATTGTCAAGCCATTCTCTCGAGCGATACGCAGCAGTGTCGGATGGCCGAGATATGCCCAAGGGGACGAGACGCCATAGTAGGCCTCAAGTGTGATGCTTTTGGTCATGATTGCGCGTTGCATGTGTCTCACAACAAAGGATAAACAGACGCCATGGGCAATTGCGGCCTTGTCCGAGGTCCAAAGGGCGGACCCAGGGCAAGGGACTGCGCCGTCGGGTTCACTGAACTACGATGCACATTTGTAGAGCATGTAATTACCTCACGCTCACTACCGTTTAGAATGTAGAATGTATACTATCTGTACAGCCGGAATGGCCCGAACAACCCTACAAGGACATCCGTCTAGACATGGCCCCAAACCCGGATCGCCGCGCCGGCCTTCTCTTAGCAACGCCGGCTACTCGTCCTCGTCCTTGTCGACAACGGTCTGCCTGAACTTTCTGGGCGGGACGCGTCGGTGGTACAGGACATCGAGCTCTCGGAACGACCTGTCCTTGGTCTCCGGAACCATGAAGTAGGCAAAGAGGAACACCCCCACGGCCGTCGCGAACCAGATGAACGCCGATTTGCCTTGCAAGTTCCAAGCCGTCGGGTTTAGCGAGTAGGCGGTGATGTAGCCCATGGGGATGGCGAACAGGTAGTAGGTGGCTCGGGCGATGGCGCAAGTCTGGGTTCGCAGCTTGACAGAGCTGACTTCGGCCACGATCGTGAAGGTGATCGGGCCGATGGTCGCGCCGTACGAGGCAAAGATGAGCATCAAGAAGGTGGCTTGAACCCAGAACGAGGCGGCAGACTTTGAGGCGACGGCGGCAATGCCGATGAGCATGAGAAGAGTGCCTTGGAACGCGACGCCGGACAGGTACAGCCTTCGACGGCCGATCTTCGCAACGAACCAGAAAGCGACGACAACTGCAGTCCACTGAATAGCCGCCGTTCCGAGTCCGAGTGCGAAGGCCTTGTCCGAGCCCATGCCGGCTACCGTGTAGAAGTAGGTCGCCTGATTACCGATCTGCAGGCCAGACCACATCTGTGCCGCGAAGAGGACCGAAGCGGTACTGGTGGTCAGCTGGGGCCGAGGGGAAGTGCTATCTTCACATACAGAGTTCGCTTCGCGTCAACGCCTCGGAAAACCGCCGCATAGGTAGCTCCCTCGGTTTCCTTGTCCTCGATCTCGATCGTTCGCTGCATCATGGCAATGACATCGGCGGGGGATCGGCTCATGCCACGTCCTTCAAGTCGAGTGATAGATCGAGCGGCAGCCTCCAGCTTGCCGTTCCGGACCAGCCACCAGGGAGACTCGGGCGCGAACCAGAGAATGGCGAGTAGGGGGATAGGCCACGCCCACTGAATTGCGAAAGGGATCTTGTAAGACCACTAGCCGTCAGCGACAAAGCCCAATCGAACGACCTCCCCTGCAGACTCACCTTGGTGGTTCCGTTCCTGAAGCCGTAGAGGATGCCTGCCGTGATCAGCTGGCCAGTGCACCAGCAGCTCTGGTTGTACATGGTGAAGATGCCTCGCAACGGCAGGGGCGCGACCTCGGAAGCGTAGGCCTGAGCGATGGCGTTGTAGAAGCCCCATGGAATACCACACATGAGTTGGCCGACCATCATGATCGGGAGCGTCTCGGCGAAGAATGGAATGAAGATGAAAGCGATCATGGCGAAAAGGGAGCCGATCATGAGCTTCTTGTAACCGAACTTGGGCTGCAGGGCACCGCATGCGAGAATGCCGATGAAGGCTCCGGCGGTCGAAGCGTAGGAGCAGGCGGACTGCCAGGCCGGCGGGACCTGGTACGAGCCGTCGGCGAGTTGTTCTCCAAAATGCTTCTGGAAGGCTGGTTGAGCCATCATGTTGCCGATCAAGGCGTTGTCATACGCCTCCATGATCTGCCGTCAGCTTGACTAAGGCTGCACCCCAGCGGCCCGCTCACGATCATAAAGGACACCATGAAAGACCAGAAAGTGGCCTTGGGGAACAGCTTGAGCGCTTTCAGCACCGACATGTGCTCCTGGTCTTCTGCCGCGATGGCGCTGGTGAGGCCCGCACGGTTCGCGTCGTGCACGACGTGTTCGTGATGCTCGAGACCGACATCTTTCTCCTTCAGGTCCTCGTCGTGGATCACAGGAGAGATGTGCGACATGTTTGCTCTCGATATCGAGATAGGTGCTGGCTGGTAATACAGATGGGGTGATACAACTGGAGTGAGTTGAAGGGTTGCAATGGGGCTGTTGGGGGTGAGACACGATCACAGGGTTTCGCTTCGAGCGTTATATACCTTCATGCCGTCCATCTGGCTGCCCCGGATGTGACCCGCAAAACCTCCCTTGCGATTGGTCGTGCCCCGGATGCCTGGACCGGTAACATCATACGTCTCTATTCTGCCGATGTCCAGGCGTTGCGGCAGCCGCCCCGGCGGACCAGTGGGACCCGCCTCGGTAGTTTTGGCTGAAGAGTCGTATGTGCCTGACTGTCGCTCTGAGATCTGGAATTGGATCGATCCCACGCCCAATGCGGCAATCCAGCTCAGAACGCTTGAGCGCGGACCCAATATCGTGCAGACCCAGCGTGCCTGAAGTCAGGCAGCGGCCAGGCTCCGGGTTGCGCGGAGCGTGTCTTGCTCGGGCCTAAGCGAAGTCAAGAAACGACCGATACTTGGAGACGGCAAGTTTTATGACCCTGCCGCCATCGCGATCCGGATGCCAACCGATGATCCGTGACCGCGACGAAGCAATGAGCGCCCAAATCTGATGACCCTCGCTCCGTTGATTGCCGAGATCAGCATGCGCAGACGTTGTCCTGTTCTCAGCGAGCATCGGTCGGAATGATAGCGCGATACGCGGCATCAGATGGTGCGACCGTTCGGTCGGTTTCCTCGAGAAGGAGATCACACACCGAAGCAATTGAGGGGTCGCAGAGGAGATGGTGAGCAAACTACCCGATAACAGATAGCCTTCCAATAGCCTTCCAATATCGCTCGGAAGTGAGCGAGCAGATTCACCAAGTCGGCCAGTTGTGCATTGTCGAGCCATCGTCTCTTCGGCGAGGACAAGCGCGAAACCGAGGAATCGGGACAGCCCGAACGCTGCGTCCGCCCTCACAGGAGATGAGTGTGCCGGCCGACTCAATGCACATGCTGCTGCTATCTTTGTCCTTGGACAACCGGCAGGCGGTCTTCTCACCATCGAAGCAATCTCTGACTCACGTGCCTATAGGTGTTGATGTTAGGCAGGTGTACGATCGATGATGGTCTTGACGGAGCACCTCGCGATGCACTGCAGGTTGACCTGAATGGTCTGCGGAAGCCGAGCAGCAGACCAGATCCCGCACATGCATAGGGCGCTGCTGATCCCGCCCTCCCCCGTAGCCTCTTGTGTTGCTCATGGACGCCTGGAGATGAGGGGCTCCCCAGTCACCTTGGAATCGGCTGCTGGCCGATCAAGCCGACCTAGCCGATCGATCGGGGATGTTTAGCCTACATCCTCACCACCAGTCTCGTCGTATTGTCCCAATTCATGGGACTTCTTCGGAACCATCTCGATCTTGCTTTGTGCGGACCTACATGAGTTGTCGATACGCTTGGACGGGTCCTACGACTCAGAGCATGTACAACATCCGACAGTATTTATCGCTGCACACGACATGGCCGTACCGGCCCGCCGACTTTGAGCGTTACGACCCCTCGTCAGACAGTCAGTTTTACGTTCACCCGAGGCTCGTGACACACATCGATGACCATGCCATCGCCGCCCTACAGACCTACTATTCGACAGCGCTGCCCAAACAAGGGCGGATCCTCGACTTCTGCTCAAGCTGGATCTCGCATTTTCCGCCAGAGCTGGCGGACAGAGCAACCGAGGAGGACGGACTCGAGGTCATTGGTTTGGGCATGAATCAGCACGAGCTCGACTGCAACCCCATTCTTCGTCAACGCATCATACGTGATCTCAATGTCGAGCCGAGCATACCGGAAGGTCCTCCGCTGGACGCAGCCACCTGCGTTGTCTCGATCGACTACCTCACGCGGCCCAGGGACGTCCTGACATCGTTGAGGGAGAGAATGAAACCGGGCGGACAGGTGCATCTCGCCGTATCCAACCGGTGCTTCCCGACAAAGGCCATACGGAGATGGCTTGAGATTAGCGAGCAGTCGAGGTTGGATATGGTTGGAGACTATCTATATTTCGCGGGGTGGAAAAAAGTGGAAATCGTCGAGCTCAGTGATGGCACCGCGGAACTGACCCTGGCGGAAGCTAGGGCTATTGGACGGAATGAGAGTGAGCGGTATAGAGTGGATCCACTGTGGGTGGTCAGGGCAGAAGCGTAGACAAGCTGGGAAAGAGCGTCCGGACGACCAGAAGAACGGCTTTGGAGATCAACCCAGACCCTGCTGCGAGGGTCGGCCAGGGGCGACCAGGGGTCAATCCCTGGATCTTACCGTCGTGCGATCGAGCGCGCCCGCAGACGGTGTGTTGTGTCACCGGTGCAGTGCACTGAACGGGGCGAGAGGGCGCAGTTGGCGAGGTGCATCGGCACTGATCGTCGCACATGGTGGGAGGGTCGGTCTGGGTTCCAGTTCCGCACGGGACAAGACAACTCCCTCCCGCACTGTGTATGCATCCTTTGTTTCAACAGGGGGGCCGCACAAGCAGGATGCAATTGACAATCCTGTTGGGCTTATCCGCCAACGGCGTCAGTTGATGCTCGATGATCGATGAGACCTAGTCAGGGTCGGATCGGGCCGACAACCAAGTTTGTCGTTTGACATCATCGCACCACCAACATTGTTGCTGGCAACCATGAGTTATGAGCCACAACGGCCATGTTGCCGTGACTTTGAAGCGGGCGTTGTACTTACAAGACGTTGTGCAGAGGCCAGACATGTGCGGTATTCTTGCCTGCTTGAATATGCTCGGCGCATCTGCCGACAGCGACTCAACCCGTCAACGGGTCCGCGATGGGCTCGATCGCATCAAACATCGGGGCCCAGACGGATTCGGTGTATGGCTAGACGAAGGGGGGGGCAGATGCGGTAAGTGCTTCCCATCGCCCACAAGTCTACCATTGTGCTGATTAAAGCTCTTGGCCATTGTCGTTTGTCGATCAACGACCTCTCAACGGCTGGGTCACAGCCGCTTCACTCCCCTTCGAACACGGTCCACGCTGTCGTCAATGGGGAGATCTACGACCACGAACGGATCCGGGGCACTCTGTCATACACTTTCACGGGGCATAGCGATTCGGAGCTGGTTCTCGCACTTTACGAAGCCCATGGTCTCGACTTCTTGTCCCACCTTCGCGGCGAGTTCGCCCTTGCCTTGTATGACTCGCAACGGGACATCTTCATCGCTGCACGAGATCGCTATGGGATCAAGCCGCTGTTTTGGAGGAGGGAATCGGGCAGCATATGGCTTGGCGCAGAGATCAAGGCGTTCTTGGGAGCAGGATGGACGCCAGAATGGGACGTGCAGGCGATCATGGACGGCGGTTGGGGCCAAGATACGAGGACAGTGTTTAAGGGCGTCCAGAAGGTGAGTGGCCCCCCGGACTGTCGCACCCCGCGGCGCTTATGCCCAGCTGCGACCGGGACACTATATGATATGTCAAGGCGGAGGAGAGCCGGAGATCAGGCAGTATTGGGATATCTCTTACCCCGCCAAGGTGAGCCGTACCGGTACGGGCAGGCGTCTGTCGCAATCACTCAATGATAGGAGGTCATCGACAATCGGTCAGAAGCGGAGATGATTTCCACCCTGCGCGCTCATTTACTCGACTCTGTACGGCTTCGTCTCAAGGCAGACGTGCCTGTGGGCATCTACCTCTCCGGCGGTATCGACTCATCCGCATTGGCTGGCATCGCCAACCATCTCGTACGGAAGGAAGGAGTCAGAATGGGCAGTATGGAGCCGGAGCACGCGATATGCTGTTTCAGCATTGGGTTTGATACCGAGAGCGGTTTTGACGAGAGCGGTGAGTCTCTCGAGTGCATCATGAGGGCTGCGGGCAACACTATCCTAGGGGCAACGAAGCCAAGGCTTCAAAGGGCCGCTGAGTGGGAGACATCGGTGTGTTGGCTGGAGTGCGATTTAAAGGCCGGTATGGGTTGGGGATGAAAGCGAGCCTGGAGCTGTGACTTTTTGGCTGTCCAATTGCACTACTCGTCTACATACCGAGCACCAGGCTGACTGCAGACATCGCGCAGAGGACGGCGGATCACCTTGGCGTCAGGTATTTGAAAACGCACATGGACGAGGCTGCACTGGCAGCCGCCTTCGAAGAAGCCACCTATCATATCGAACACCATTCCCACGATCTCAATTACATCGGCAAATACGTCCTATCGTCCCTGCCACGGGAGAATGGGTACAAGGTAGTTCTGACAGGCGAAGGCGCGGACGAGCAGTTTGGTGGATACCCTCTGTTCTTGCCCGACTTCCTACGAGGTCAGCTGCAGACGAGTTCCGGGACGAAAGGGACAGCTGGGAGGAATGATGTTGGTGCCTGGGAGGCACAAATCAAGCAGTCCTACGACGTTATAGGTGCGGACACAACAGTCTTTGGCAAGGATCAGCCGCTCCCCATCCTGACGCCGGCTGCCATGTCGTCCTTCACACCTCCTGAGTCCCTCTTCGTACCCCTCTCGACCTTGTCGCCGTTGGATTGCATCGCGAGAAATGTTCCGCCTCACATCCAACAAGCCATCCGCCACCAATGGCACCCGCTTCATTCGGCGCAGTACGTGTGGCAGAAAGGCCACCTCGCCAATCAGTTCCTCTCCGGCCTGGGCGACCGGGTCGAGATGGCTCACTCGGTCGAAGCCCGGACGCCCTTCCTGGACCACGTCACGACCGAGTACGTCAACTCGCTGCCTCCAGGGATGAAGATTCGAGAACGGATGCAGGATGGAACGACGACGTATGTGGAGAAGTATGCTCTTCGAGAAGCGGTCAAACCGTTCGTCACCGAAGAAGTGTATGCCCGGACGAAGCATGCGTATACGGCGCCGACAACCTATCCTGTCGGCGGCCCCATACATCAGCTGCTGTCTCGCCTGGTGACAAGCGATAAGGTCGGGCGACTAGGCTTCGTCCGATGGGATTCGGTACGGACTTTATGGGACACGGCTTTCAGTGCCAGTGGAGCAGTCAATGACGGCACGACGATCTGGGCGTGGAGGGTATTGGTCATGGTGGCGCAATGGGTGGTGTTGGGCGAGCGATTTGGAGTCGCCGCGGCTGCGCCAGCATAAGCGGCAGGCGGTGTAGCGTAATCAGGTAAGCTTCACACGAGTGACGACAGATCTATGTGTCTATGTGTGCATGGTGATTCCATCCGGGCAACCAACGGCTGAGCTGCGGCACTCGTATCCACATGAGCACCCGAACACGCCTCGATCGACGGCTACGCCGCCAGCATGGTCACGTGACCTCTGCCCCGCCTTCGACGCGTTTACCTTTAACCTTCCTTGCCTCTCCGTCGCTCGTCTTCGTCGATCCCATCATCTGCGTGCCTATTTGTCTGATGTAGTCATCTTCTTTATACCATGCCGCGGTTCATCAGATCAAAATACCAGCAGTACAAGCAGGACACACAGCAGCTATCCACCTGGCTTGCATTGACGGCCATCAACTATGGCTTCCCTCTGTCAAATTTCGCCTCGGCACCCCAGCCCGTCAACTCAGCCGTCGACTCGGCCGAAGAAGGAAAGACAGCGCAGCAGTTGAAGAACGCTAAGAAGAGCGCCAAGAAGAAGGCGAAGGCGAAGGGACGAGGCGATGAGGGAAGCGTACCCAGCGAGACCGCCTTGCCTGCGGAGACTGGGGATCATCAGGCGGATAAGCCGTCGAGCAATGACCAGAACGGGAATGCGTCAGGGAGCTCTGCACAGCCTGGTGAGTCTTGAGGGCAGAGTCTTCAGGCAGACTCTTCATAGACCTCGTCGACGGAGTTGTGGAGCTCGGACGGACATTCACCAATCCGGTTTGGGGACAAGGTGACCGTGTGAGGGTGCGGGCGAAATGCCGTGGCAGGCGGTGATGGGAGGGGCTCGGTGAATGTAGCTGGAAGAGCGGCACGTTTGCAGTTGTGTTGCTCATGACCAATTGACACATAGTATCGGGCCACTACCTCCTCACCATCCCCCAGTTCAAGCAGCTCGCTCAACACCTTGTCGACAAGCACGTCGCCGTTCCCATCGAATTCCTCCGGCTTGTGAGGCGCTGTATCAGCGCCCGTAGCGACACGCAGAAACGTTTCGCGCCGGATACCGAAGCCAGCGCTACGCATCAGCATTTTATTGCTGTCCTAGGCGAAGTGGAACAGATCATACGCTCCGCCGTGGCCGGGACGGCCACGACGCCTGCCGCCAACCGACAGGAGAGCGTTTCCTCTGCGACCAATCGCTTCTCGACCCTTCACATCGAGGAATCAGCGGACAACGACGAAGACCAGGCGGATATATTCCTCCCCGAGCCGGCGCAGGCAGCCACAGCACCGTCCGCTACCGGCTCGAAAGCTACGTTTGTGCCGGAGGTATCGCGAGACGATGCTATCTGGGCGATACTGGACTTCTTCACCGACGTTATCCGGGTCAGGAATTACGTCCGAGAGCTCTGGACCGCGTACACCACTGGCGAGGTCGACCTCATCACGGTGTCGGTCACGACCAACACGGCTCTCGAGTTGCTGCGCGATCCGCACGATGACCTGCGACAGACGATGATTCCCGTCATCACCGACGAAATTCCGCACTTGCAGCTGATCCTGTACAATTTCCTCGCTGCGCTCAATGGTCGGCCCATCATCGCGCCTCTACCTCTCTTTACGCAAGTCGACGACAGCGATGACCTCCTGACCAGTCTATACGACTACCTACTGGTGCCGAACTGCCAGATCATCATGGGCTTCGCGAAGGTGATTACCAGCGAGACGTTGCCCTTTTACAAACCCGGTCACTACGGCAAGTATGACCCGACTTTCGGTTCTGGCACAGCGAATGGTCTAGACACCGGCCGCAACTTTTCAGGAAGATGGAAATCGTCGATGGTGTTATTGTGCGAAACTTTCGTCGAGTATCTGTACCTCCTCGACTTCGGGCAAAAGGTCGTGCCGCCTTCTCCAGCATTATTCGACGAGCCGGTCGAGGGCCCAGTCGACGCAAACATGTTCTACATTGACGAGATCGCCTGCGAGATGGAGTCGTTCCGGCGGAAGACAAAGCAGATATCGCTTCTTCTCTTGGTGTATTCGCAAATCTTCCTTGACATCAACATTGTCCTCGGTTCGGAGGCTGCCAGGGGGCACAAGGAGATGAAGAAGGCGCTTTCCGGGATGCGTACATCCCTGTCACAGCGTAAATCGACGGAATCGCCCATTCCCCCGGAGACATGGCCAAAGGAGAACGAACAAATGATGGAAGCTTTACGCGAGGAGATCGAGTTCTGGTTCAAGTCGGACCCGGTCGAGGTCTCGAAAAAGGTGGCGCGAAAGAGCTTCGCCGTCTCCGAAAACACCTTCATGCAGCGCTCTCCGATGCTGTGTGGGTTGGTGCTATTCCGCATCCGGCTGCAGTACCAGCACTTGTCGCTCGCTCTCGCCAACGCTTGGGCTACCATTGCGTCGACGGCTCACCTCTACCTTGCGTGCCGGCTTTACGACAAGCACCCCAGACAGAAACCATTCGGGACTTGGCCGGACATGGACCTAGTGCTCGATCTCCACGGTAAGGACGATATATGCGGAGGATTGAAGGTCGAAAAAGTAGAGGACGCCCTGGCGGCGCACCTGAAGATGATGGGCTATGATGAGGACGTGTGCAAGTCGATCCGGGCCGGTGTTGCGGGTTCCGAATTGCTCATATCTCGACATCGTCGTAAGGCCTTATCGACCAAGATATCTAACGGCGGTCCGGTCAAGGGGCTGGTGGATCACACCCAAATCATTCCCATCTTTCGGCAACGATAGCTCGCTGACTCGGCTTTCCGCACCAAGCTCGACATCAAGGCGATTCAGACTCTGTTGAGCGACCTGGACCGAGATGCGGGGAGTAGCAACCAGCCGAATCAGGAGGTCACCGGCGGGCGAAACGTGCGCGGGGTTGGAAAAAAGAAAAAGCAGCTGCGTCGCACGCGCAAACACAAATCTCCCAAATTCTCCATCGTCCAGCTGCTCGCGATCATCGAAGCGGGTCTTGACACCGAAACAACGGCTTTACGGTTCGACTACGTCGCCATGCATCTGCGCTGCATCCGGGTGCTCAAGAAGGTACAGGCCACGGCCCACGATTACCTCGTCAAAAAACACGGAACCGGCTACTTGGAAAACGACTCGCAACTTCCCTATATCGTCGCCTGGATCTTGATTATCGCTTCGATGGCGGAGAGAACTGCGAGATCAGCGGGGATCACCAGCTTTGGTGCTGATGGCACCGCCGTCGGCAGTCGGCTGCTGATGGGAGCTGTCGGTGCGCTAAACGAATGGCTAGCAGACAAAAAGGAAGCGAGGGCCGAGGTGGACCGAGTCGGTCATCTTCCATACCCTCGAGATTAGCATCGTACTTTGTATGGTCGGACGGACAATGCATATTCCTCTTCGAGCCGCGGGGCTGGACGTGACGGCTAGTTTACAGGCTCTGAGGTTGCATTTCAGCCACTCGATGTGTCATTCGTCCCAGGCGGTGAGGCGCGTGCTTCTGTTCCAAAGCTGGTGATTTGCCCGGTGTGACCTGGAAATCAAGTCCGCGACAATCTCAATGTTCCCGGACGTGAGGCTGGTCGCTGTCTCAGCTCGAGAGCACTTTTGAGAATTCATCGCCCGTTTTACTTTGATCTGTGATCTGCACCCTGCGCTCAAGTGCTACGGTCACTACGCGGGGCAGGGTCCCAGACGACTCTGACCGTATGAGCAGCTTTGTCGCACGCAGTGTGCGCTCAGAGCCAGATGTATGAAACCGGACTGTCCGGTCCAGTGTATTCGGCGACCCGTGTCAAGCTTCGGTTGATCAGATCCCGCTCGAACAAGACTGTATTGTTCGACTTCTGCCCGCCTGCGATGAGGGATTTCTGCGAGCGGAGATTCTGGTCATAGTACGGGCTGCTGAGAGTCATGAATCGCGTATACCTGCACGTTCAGCGCAGTCGACGAAGGAGAAATATCTGGCTGACCAGCTGTAGGATGAGAAGTGCTCAAGCAACTCGATGTATGTGCCGTTGGGAGACACGGAGAACAGGGCGATGTCGTCTCTGTTTGTGGAACCCTCTGATGGGTCTGTGTTGTTCCGGCTCGTAGCATACAAGAAGCGCCCGTCCGTTGTCAGTTGGAACTCGCTGCCCTGGAATACGTTGGCTGAGTGATTCGCACCTCGCGGTAGGATGTCGATACCCTGCTGGAGAAGGGTCACATTGCCATGCGGAGTATCGATGTCGATCGAGCCGACTGAAAGTGTGCTATCGATCTCGTGCAGTGTATAGATAGCACTGCCAGATGGATGGATGATGGAGCGTCGCGGCCCGCTGGCAATTCTCTGCTCAATCGGATCCAGCGGCGTGAGCCGGCCAGGCCCGTCGATGGAGTAGCGTCCGAGGGTCAGCATAGACAGGTGGTATGCGAATGAGCGGCTCACCTGACAAGATCGGCACCGAGATCAGAAAGGTAGGCCACCGGAAGGTAGGGGTGGAAAGCCCAATGGTGTGGATGCCTCAAAAGCTGGGAGGCGTTGATTTGGCCGGGTTTTAGCTGATAGTCGCTGAAGTCCAGAAAGTCGGGTATATCCAGAGTTCCAAAAGCTCCGGTGCTCGCTGCCACCTCAGACACCCCTCGGATTTGGTGTGACAGGACCTACAATTGAATGGTACTAAGGCGCCATTGGGCCCTTGATCACCGTTGCCGTACAGGTTCGCGATGTGGACGTATCCCCCTGGCGAGACCGCCACGTGCGCGCAACTGCCGTTGCTCCTGATTGAGTCGAGCAGAGTGAGATTGTTGGCAGTGGGATCGTATAACCAGCTTGTGATCTCTCCGTCATCGTGGTTGTCGTTCGCGATGATGAAGAGATCTGTTCATGAGAAGGCGACAGACAATTTTGCCTGTCTCCAACTCACTTCTATTCTCGGGGTGACTCGAGATCCAGGGAGCAGCTCCCCCTCTGATCACTCCATCTAAGCGTATTTCCTCATATAGAACGGGAGGACTCGCGTTAGGCTCAAATCTGAGCACAAAGAGGTCCTCGTTAGCAGCCGCGAGGATGCGATGAGCTTGTCCAGCGCCATTCACGGTGGCATCGAATTCCGGCGCCCAAGCCGTCGACTCCATGCGGTGGCTGATGATGGCTCCGTTGACTTGTCGACCTGCGTAAAGCGTGGTGAACAAGACTTGGATTACGTGTCTCATGATTGTGCGCGATGGTTACCGCTGGGGATAACGGAATGGGGCACCAATGCCATCCAGACTACACCATAAGAAGTCGTCAGATACGGCGCGTTTCGACCGCAACCGGAAGCAGCGGGTTTTAGCGGGGTAAGTCGCGCCCATTCCCACAGGAGTGCGGTACGGCCATTCACACACCCCCGTTATACCCGACATGATGAGTACCTGACCAGGATTTGTCGTGAAGCCCGATGCCGGCAGATTCCGTTCCAAGCCGGGTGTAGAGCCGATAGACACGTCGTAATGTATGGAGATCGCGGGTCGCACGTTGCTCTCCCCTTTTCTGACGCCCATTCGAGATACATGGAGTTCGTTTGTGACGACAGGCTCACCTCAGGAAGGAGCAGAGGATGAGTAGCGCGCTCGGGATCTGCATGAGCCACCTTCACCTTTTCGCTTAGTGCGTGGTGTTCTCCCGCGTGGACGCCGGCTTGTGCGCAGAGTAGCGCCGACCTGGTGAACATCCAGCGCTTCTTGTGGAAGCGACTCGTGTATACCTCTCTGGATTGGTTACGTCTGCCAAAAAGAATGCATTCAAAACAGGTTCCACGGAAGCTACGAATACTACGGGTGTGGGTGGGATAAGTCGGCGATACCGAAAGCAGTGCGGGTCGGCAAACCAAAAATGTGGCCGAAGTCATTCAGCGCAACTCCAGATGCGCCTCGGTTGCTTTCTCGTCCCCGTCCAGGTGTCCGCCTCCTCGCACAGCCCCTTCTACGTCGCTTGACTGGGCGCTCGTGTTCAACTTGGGCTTTCGGATTCCGTTCAGGAACCAATGGTGCCCGAAAAGCGTTGCCATGTGCTCGATGGCGAGACCCTTTGTCTCTGACAATCAGCGAGAGTCCCCCCGCATGCTCAGGCTTGCGGTGTACTCACCCGGCATCGCGAAGAAGACGTAGATCCAAATGGCTGCAGATACACAGGTGAAGATGGCGAACGGCCCGTAGCTCCCGATCGTGGCCACCATATTGGGGAAGAATCTCGTCAACAAGAAGTTGGCGAGATACTGCATGCCGATCGTCAGACTCATGATCTTCGCCCTGAGTCGATTAGGGAAGACTTCTCCGTTGAGTCCGAAGGCGACGGGAGCCCAGCCGAAGCCATATCCGATGGCGAAGATGCAGATGAAAGCAATGGCCGCCCTGCCGGCTGCTTCGTTGTGTCCCGAGAGCTTGCCCAAGTACACCGCGAGGTACAGAACGCAGATGATATTGATGGCCGACCCGACGAGCAACATGCGCCTACGACCGAATCGCTCCGATAGGAGGAAAGCGTAGATGAGAACCGCGAGGACCTTCATCAAGCCGTAGATGCCGGAGAAGAGATACACCGACTCGCTTGAAGCTACGCCAATCGTCGAAAGGATCGATGTTTGGTAGTAAGTGATCGAGTTACCGCCAGAGAAGTTGAAGCCGAGTTGGACGATCATGACGAGGATGAATCGACGGACTAGAGTCCGGTCTTTCCGCATCTCTTCGACGAGCCCCATCCATGAAGAGGACGATGCCAGCTCTTTCTCATGACCTACCGAGTTGGAGATCTCTCCGAATTCCTCGAGCACATAGGGATGATCGGACGCAAGCTTGCGGAGCTTGCACAGCGCCTTGAGCGCTTCGTCGTCTCGACCGCGCGTGACGAGCCATCGGGGTGACTCCACGCAAAAGGGTAGGACGATCAGGAGGAGAACGCCCGGGTATATCTGGAGCAAGGTGGGGAATCGCCAAGACCAGTGCGAGTTCGGGTTGATGTGAAGGATCGAGATATAGTTCGACCAGTAGCCAAGCGCGACGCCGAACATGATGTGAGTCGAGAAGAATGCGCCCAATAGTCCTCGAATGGCTTTGGGCGCTATCCCGGCCATGTAGAGGGTCCCCACGACAGTTCCCGCGCCGGAGGCGAAACCCTGCATCGCCCGGGCGCCGATGACCTGGTTTATGTTCCCGTTCGCGACAAGCTGGACAATCGTTCCGACCGAGCTGCGATGAGTCAATGAGTCAACCGACCACTTCGTGACTCATAGATTACGGCGTTGATGAACAAGGTCCACCGTCGACCCAGTCTGTCGTTGAACGGCGATGACGTGAGAGCACCAACAAGGCCGCCCAGAACGATGACAGACGTGACCCAACCTTTGATATTGCTGAGCTCAGATTCTGACATCGAGCTGAAATGGAACGTCTTCTTGAAGTTGCTCATGGCTAAGATGCCCGAGATGTTGCTACTATCAGCGTCGAGTCTCAATCAACAGGTGTTTTCAGTCGCTCACGATGTATTGGCACCGTGTAGCGCACCCGACAAGGCGAGCGTAGCGGCCATCAGGAAGACATAACCGTTGAAAACCTCCGACGGCGTATTAGCCAGGGCTTGTCGGTTGACGATCGCGCCAAGAGTGCCTCCTGCCATGCTGCGTATGGGCTGGTTGACTGAAAGGATACCCGCACTGTGTATGCCGATAACACATCAATGCATATAACAAACATAGGCTTATAAGCAATCGGGAATGGAGCCCGCAAAGGGATAAAAGCGGTAAAGCCGCCATGACCCGCTATAACCCGCTAAAACCCACAACTCCACCCTGACCCCGCGACTTCGGGCGGAGCCCTAACACGAGTGACCGAAACGTTTTGTTCGGCATACGCCCGTGAAGCACGGGCCTCCGTCTCCGTAAATTCCTCCTCACGAGCCCAACCCCGCAGTTCCCGATGTATCAAATAGAGTTGCTAACTGGCTCCAATCCAGAGCAAAGTCATTACGTCCACCCGTCCAATCCGATCCAGGTGCAGGCGGTCCCACGGGAACCACGGCGGGGTCCCCCTCCATGGACAACGCAGAGCCGGCGACTACTGCCTCGGCACCGCCTGCGCCCCCTCCTCCCCAAAAGATGTCAAACAGACTCTCGAAGGAGGGGTCGTCGAGTGAGCTGCGGGGGAATATATCCTGGGCTTCGGTCGTACCAGCTCCTCCGCGTGTGACAGGCGATCCTGCTCGACTGTTCACCCGCGTTGCCATATCCTCCGCCTGGTGCTCGAGCATCTCTATCACTGCCACCTCCTTGACCCTAGTCTCGTCCAACAGATCGGCGTTCCCGCGGCGAGCAGCAGCGAAGTTTGACAAGCACTCGCGAATAGACTGCACCACGGCTGGGGCGGGATTGAGTAGCAGCGATATGCTGCTTATGAGCCCGCAGTCAACGGGAGTGAGACATCTTGGCCATCGTTAGGCTCACCCTAGGATCGTGATCGATGACGACACGCGGTATGATCCCGTGCTCAGGTTGGCCAGCCCGGGCAGGGAGAATATCGTCCGAGCCCACAAGTCATCCATGGCGGCCTGCAGACATCTGTCTCGACTGAGTTCGTATTGCCCGGCAGAGTCCGGGCGAGTGAGATAATGCCGATGGAGCGCGATGCGCGTGAAGTTGAACTCGGTGGAGAGGAGGTACCGTTGAGTAGCGGTCAGATCGTCGTCGAGTAACAGAGGATCCTTCCCATACGTATGTAGACGCAATGGTTCGGGCAGCGAATCCGACCAGCGCATCAAAGCGTCCTCGAGGCCACGAATGACGTCGTAGCTAGGGTGGGCCCGGAGGTAGAAGACTTTTTGCGTGATGTCGCCCATGATCTGCGCCAGATCGTGTCGACAGACGAGAAAGGAGTATGTGGTAAATTGATCGGGCGGCATCGTGACCCCCTCGAGGGAGAGGTTGAGAGGTGGTTCAGCGTCTGTGAATCTTTCGTCGATGCCTAGGGGACTGCCCAGTAGAAGAGACATGTAGCGGTCAAGGTGGAAGACAAAGCTAAGCATGAGTTCCCGAGCTGGCTCAAATGTAACCATCGACATGGACACACCTCCACACCAAGCGTCGTTCTTGCTCGTCTTCTTTCGGCAATGTCCCGATCGATCGCGATTGTCGATGCAGCCCGTATGCTTGGGCCCGCTTGATAGTAGAGCCCAGAACAGGCAGAGCATCGGGGGCTCGGCGCGCCAGGATCAGATACCGCACCGTGAGCGCCTCCATCATGACCAGCATGATATCGCCTTCGATGTTTGCAAGGCCATCCACGTATGCGGCAGCCCTGCGCGATGCTTGGTACAAGTCGTTGGCACGTTTCAATCGGGCAATCGCGACCTGATCCGCCGAGAGGGAAGGGTCGATGCGCAGCGTTGCTTGGGGAGCGGATAAGAGGGAGATCGCCAGGATTATGAGAAGAAGGGGGAGTCGTCTAGTCTGCACGGCGGTCAAGGAGTATGTTTGGCAATTGCTCCACATCTCGTCGTAAAATAGTTCGAAGTTTTCTCGACGGATGGGATAGCGGGTGAGGCTGCGATTCAGATCCTGTCAGATCCAACGGTCACACAGGGGACATACTTGATTTCGTCGAAGTATCGCCGTATGAGCTCGTCGCATAGCGTCCTGGGCGGTAAGTCTTGGAGCAGGTCCACCAATGCTCGGGGTGGGCGCCTGTCATCCTCGCCCTGGGACCGCTGAGGAGTTTCTGGATCGGGGACCTGCGGTCGTTGGCATACAACCCAAGCCAGTGATACCCTAGTTACTCACGCTGAGCGCCTTCATGAGGTCTACGGCGCCCCCTCTGCCTCCGACATGTGACATCGCCGATGCCCCGAAGTACCGCCCGCGGATCATGAACCCATCCCTTTGAGGCCGACTTTGCGCTCGATCTCCCTGGTGAGCGCATTGACCATCGCGAAGAGCTACATCTCCGCTTGCACCGACGTCCTGCTGCGGGCTGATACCCGAGGCAGATCCGGAGCCAGGGAGCGAATAGGAGGAGTGAGTGGGTAGACGATCGTGGAGAAGTTGTTCGATGCGCGACAAACGATCACGAATATCGTTGCTGGCCTCGTGAGGGTCCTCATAACTGTAGTCAACGCGGACGGAAGGCAAAGCGGGGGTGAGTCACAGATCAC
>JAHXHD010001395.1:0-12603 GCA_019857685.1 Papiliotrema terrestris | reverse complement strand
CCCTTGCATCGCTTTCTCGTACAATCCCTTTGTGGGCCAAACTCACCTCAGTCAAATCCGAAACCAATTCTCAAAGTACCAGCCCCCGACCCTACCCTTCCACAGCAACGGGAACAACAACAACAGCACCAACCCATATGCCAACAACCCGCCGCCGCCCAACGGCAGCCAGACAAACTGGTCCAACAACCCGTACGGCAACAACCCGCCTCCCCCGGCGCAGACATACCAGCCCTCGAGCGCCGGCCAGTACGGTGGCCAGAATGGCAGCCGGAACGGGGACAAGGTGAATGGAAATGGTGCGACCGCGACCGAGGGCGAGCACGAGCACAGCTACGAGTGGCAGCAGGCGCGCGAGGCTGAGCGCCTCGAGCGGGAGAATGGGGCTGCGCCGCCTGGTTACGATGTTGCCGCGTCCCGTGAGTGCACAGTCCCCTCCTCGAAAACCGGATAAGGATGGGACGAATCGCATGGGTGGCATCCGCTGACGGCAGAAAACAACACGGGCAATCCGAACGGGTATGCCCCGCCCTCGGGCGCACCCCCGGCAAGCAAGGAGACGCCGATCGTGCGCAACTTGTAGGTGATGGGAGACCGTAGACCTGGGTGGTATAGAGAGGAGAAGCGCGATGGTCCAGGACCAGGCTGCCAGATATCGAAGTACGGATACGGATTACGGATTAGAAGCCAAGCGAAACACGCCAGACAGTGCTGAGCAATCGTATAATGTTGTCGGTCATGCATCGTCGTAGATCATTACGTGCCCTCTTGCTTCCCCTTCAGCTTCGGCTCCCAGATCGCGTTGGACGGCCGCTTCACTTCGATGAGGCCAGTACCTTCGCCAGCATCTCCTCCATCCGCAGCTGACTCTCCCTCACTGCTTTCAGCTCCTCCTTGAGCTTGTCAACCTCATCGGACGACCCAGCGTCATTTCCCTCCGTTGCTCTGCCGCCCTGTGCAGGCTGCGATCTCGCCGTCCCGCGGGGGACGCTTGACGCGCTGCGCGCCAGCCCCTTCCGCCCGGCCTTCCGCTTCGATCGACCAAAGATCTCCGCCAAGGGAGACTCCCACGCCTGCGTCTCGTCCGCGCTGTCCGTATCCGCGGCAGACTCTTCCGGCTGACGGGTCTGCGACGCCTTCTGCGGTGTAGCGGGCTTGGTGTCGATGGATGGTCCGGCTTCGAACACCGACGAAATGAGCACTTCTGACCCGCCGCCCAAGAACGATCTAGTCTTGTCAGCTCTGGTCTCGTGGACAGGGGTTGCTCAGCTCACTCGAACATGCTCGGCCGCTGGATGTGCTCCGGACCTCTGAGGTGAATCTGCCGGCGCGAACGGTACTGCCATCGCTCCCACCCTGATATAGCCAGGAGGTACGGGAAGCTCTGTTTGTCAGAGGCGGGCTGCGGGCGCGTATGCAAAGAGATCGGCTCACAGTTAGCCTGATGCAGAAGACGTTTATTCTGTGAAGCGTCCGAGGTGAGACAACCCAGGTCAGAGGGGTGAGGAACGTCAACGCCAGGATGTTGACTGGCGGGAGGTACGAGAAGATGGCGTCGGACCGCACGCCCTCGACGGTCTTGACCACGCGCTGGAACATGTGCTGTCGTTGAGCTCATTAAGGTTGACGAGGGACCGTTGATCGACTGACCTCTTCTTGCGCGTTGGCGTTGATCTCCGCAAACTCGTTCGACAAGATAGAGATCAGGATCGTGATCAGCAGAGTGTTGCACAAAGCCCTGGTCGTCAGTCTGGGGTTGAAGGCGACTGATGCCAGCTCACGCATAGGAGATGAGAATGATTGGTCCGAACAACGGGTGGAACGATTCGCTAGATGAAAACCCTGCCTGTTAGCTGAGCGACGGAAGGCTCTGGGACAGCTGACCTAGATATGATGATCCGAACTGGGATGATCAGCTTCATCTCCCCGCAAGCACGAAGACACATACCCATATTTGCCTGGATGTCAACTCCGAGTCGCCTCTCGGCGATCAGCAACACTCACAGCATTAGCCAGGTGATTTGCCTGACTGTCCATGTACCTCTCCCAAGCGTCCACAAGCAGAAGCAGATCCCGCTAAACGCAAAGACTGCTTGTCAGCAAGAAGGCGCCGTGCGCCTGCCCGCGGGTCACTCACTGACGAGCGCCATAAAGTTGACATAGCGGGCAATCATTGCTCGAAGCTGTTGTAAGATGGCTTTCCGTCCTCAGTACTCCCGACTCACCGCCAAAATGAGCACATTGTCCTTGATCACGAAGAACACGAGTCGGGGGAACAGTATACAGGCACTGCAGGCGAGAATATCGAATGCGAGGTCCGAGGTGGGCGGGTGATGCGAGGCCAGTCCAATGATCCGGAGCGAGAAGTACAGAAGAAAGATCGCGATCTGCGCGTGAGCTCGGTCAGAAGGAACAAGATGATGATATGAACTCACGTAAGAAAGGTCGAAGAGGTTCCAAGCCTGTGCGGTCAGCATTTGTCGCTTCGCGGGCGCTTACATTGGCAGAATACACTGCGGTCAGCTCTCGACCGGTCAGCGGGTATCCAGACACGTACCAACCCATCCATGCTCATGGGACGCGGCGAATTCGTCCAGCATGAACCCGGCCGTAAAGACCATAAAGGCGACTTCGACCGCCGTGACCCGGTCGAGGTTCTTGACTGCTAATCAGACCGGCCGCAAGACGAAAGGTGCACACAGCTCACAAGACAGCGTAGCGATGAACAGGACCAGGAGCATCCCAAAGCTCGCGAACTCCAGCCACTTCCTCCACTTCGGCACCCGCAATCGCCCGTGGTCCAGCCATCCAGCCTCGTACGGGTTATACATGTACACCTCGGCAAGCTTCTCCTCCTCGTTTGAAGGAGGGCTGGGGCGTGGCCGGTGGGCATCCGAATGGGAGGGCTGCCGCTTCTTCTTGGTCCGTTCCGAAATGTACGAGTCGTCGATGAGTGCACCGGAGGAAGATGGAGAGTAAATGAGGTGGCCGGCGTATATCTCGCGGATGAGGTGCTGGACTATCGGCAGAGAAAGGAAGTGCTTCGAAGTGGTTACGATGGCCATCTGGGATCAGCTGTCGGAGAAGGAGCGCGCGGCACAGCTGACCTCGAGGGCACTGCTCCGCATCTCTTCCACTTCGGACCGATCGTCGCCCATCGTTTGCCAGACGCTCTCGGGCGCACCGTCGAATGCGCAGTATCCCCTGACCAGTTCGCCCGCGAACTGCGCTTCGTCTTCCGGGTGCGGGATCTTGCGTATGACCTTGACTTCACGGTGAGCTCTTTCGGTCCGCTCAAAGGATGGCTCCACAGCTTACTGGCCAAAAGCTCGCAAAACGCAGCACGGGTGGACTGGAGCGGTGCGTAGCTCAGGTCTCCGTCGCCCAACGAGATGAATTGTATCCTATCGTGAGCCCAGCTCGGTGAATCGATGGCTCACCTGTTCGCCATGAGCGCGAAGAGCACCGCGCCAAGGCATGTCTCCAGCTTCGCGGGCGATCCCACGGAAGCTTCCTGGTCGCGGGGGATGTCCAACAACCCGCTGGTTGATCTGTTCCGCTTGGGCAGCGCCTCACTGGCATCCTCGTCTGGCAAGAGACGATCGATAATGGGTCGCACGAGCGTGTAGTTGATTGCGGGCGAGTTGAGCTGGTCCCAGCTCAAGCTGGTGTCTATCGACGACGTTATCGTTTGGTGCAGGTCATGGATCAGGTTGAAGATCGACGATGTCGACAGAGGCTTCGCGGTGTCTGTCGGTCCCGCTGCCGCGGCTTGAGTCATGGTATGCGAGATGTGTGTGTCTGCGCACGCGGGATAAGAGGTGAAGAGGGATGCAGTTGGAGAACGGTGTGGTCTATATCTGGCCCCCTATGCCTGTCGCGACGACGGCATGATCGCTCTATCTGTTCCAATCCCGCACGGGGGGATGGAGACCCCACCTTCCAAGGCCTTCTGGAGCGTTACGTAACCTGCTTCCTGGCGTCTCAGGGTGGGCGGACCGATGCGAGCCAGAGTGTGAGGTGCGAGGGACGGTACCTCATGCTTGGACCTTGGCGCGACCACCAATCCACCCACCTATCCTCCCATTCCCATCATATCGTCTCCTGTACTCTCCTCATCCGACCACTTCACGGAGTGTACCGTTCACAATCGAGGTGTGGAGGAGTACCATCATCACGGCATAGGAGCTGCTCTGAAACGCTGGCAGGCGTTCGCATCACCAGGAACAGACACACACACACGCATAAACAGACTGGCAGCCGAAACGCTCAACGCTCAGACGTCGTCCGACCCTGGACCCGCTCGTCGACCACCGTTGCATCGCCCGACAAATCCCCCATCATGTACAGTCAAGCGCCATACCCCACCACAGCCTCGCCGTACACCTCCCCTCCTCCACCGCCGGTAGACCCATATCGCGCGTCCCCCATCCCGGTCTCATCGAGACAGCCCTACACCTTCTCTCCCCCTCCGCAGCCCATGCCGCCCATGCCGCCCGGGACAACCTCAGCCGCTTACATGCGGTCGCCCCCAGCGGGAGCGGGATACGGCTATCCGCAGCAACAGCAAGCACCGCGGTCACGGTACCCCGGTCCGGGGTACTCGAACGGGCAGGCCAACGCCGGCGGTGGTGCGGGCGGTGTGCCGCAGGGACAACCGCCTCCTCAACGGCATAAGGGGACGCTTGCGCCCGGGCAGATCGTCAAGGTCGGGGAGCAGGCGGTGCGGATAGAGAAGTACCTGTCAGAGGGAGGCTACGCGCATGTGTATCTCACGACCTCGGAGCAGCCGATCTACCCTCCATCGAAGAAGGACAGCGGGAGCAAGGGCCGGTGGGGCGAGAAGGGGTACACTCAACATTGTCTCAAGCGGATAGCGTTCCAGGACGAGTCGGTCTGGGCGGACGTGCGGAAAGAGATCGAGGTCATGGTGCGTGAGACCGATGGGGCCGCTTGGCCGCTAGGCACGGGGGCTGATGGCAGAAAGCCCTACCGCCTAATCCGCATCTGACGCAGTACCTTGGCTCGGCGCACACGAAGCTGCCGAGAGGAGGGTATGAGGTGTATATCTTGATGGAGTTCTGCTCTGGTCCGCTGTCCAACCTCGTATGACCAGGATCGAGCTGACGTCAGGTGGAGGGATCATCGATCTGCTGAACAAGCGGTTACGGGACAGGCTGAAGGAAATTGAGATCCTGAACATCTTTACGGATGTGTGCGAGGTGAGCTCGCCGACTGCGTCTCGTGTAGAGCTTACGTCAGGCCGTCGCCGCTATGCACTTTCTCCGCCAGCCGCTGTTACATCGAGATCTCAAGGTACGCCCGACGGCGGCGCTCCCGACGGCAAGGCGGTCGAGCTGACCGTAGATCGAAAACGTCCTGTCTAGTCCGAACGGCCAACCACCCACTCCGCAACGGCCAACGCCTCTCACATTCAAGCTGTGTGACTTTGGCTCAACAACGTTCCCGGCGATGCAGCCGCCAAGCACGAAGCTGGAGGCGGAGGCGCTGGCGCTGGACTTGAACAAACACACGACGTTGCAGTATCGCAGTCCGGAGATGGTCGAGCCGATGTTGGGCCTGGCTGTGGGCTTGCCTAGTGGTATGTTCTCAATGTCGGCGGCGCCGAGTGGTGAGCTAATCGCAGATGTCTGGGCGCTGGGTGTACTACTGTACAAGCTCTGCTACTATACGACGCCATTCGAAGAACACGGTACGCTCGCCATTGTAAACGCAAAGTATACGTTCCCACAGTACCCGCTATATTCTCCAAAACTGCAGCATCTCATCGGTGGGTCTTACGATCCAGACTACTGTCATGGCAGCTGATAACTAGCATCTATGCTTGTGGAGCAGCCTGTGCGACGACCGTCTGTATTCGAGGTGCTGAAGATCGCGCACGAGATGAGCGGCACTCGACCGGAGATCGACTATGTGAGTTGGGTGTTGATTCGCGAAAGGTGTCGATTCCAGGAAAGCAAACCTGACGCCCAGCCCACACCATCCAGGTCTTTTGCATCTCCTCCCGCCCAGCAATCAAGGACGGCAATCAAATCATCATCCACCAACCTGCTTGACTTCACTTCGCCCTCATCCTCAATCGACCGCGCGCCAGTCATGCAGCCCAGCCTCGCCTCTACTGTGCAGCCACAACGGCGGGGGAGACCGACCGCACATCGAGCCGGTAGTTCGACCCAGGGTCAGTCACCGCAGACCCAGCCGTCAATGCCCGTTCCGCCGAGCATCGCGCACCAACAGCCGACTCCTTCGCCCGTTACGGGCGCCAAGCTTCAAGTCACTGGCGACAAGCCGCCCTCGCCGGAGAAGACGGGCAGCGTTGATGCTTTTGGGATGCCTTCGCTGTCGGCAAATCGGGGGACGAAGCCCCAGACCGGATCGACGACTTCTGGCTTCGGCGATTCTTTCGCTGCATCTGCAGCATCGAAACCTCAGCCCAAACCTGGCTTCACAGATTCCTTCTCCGGACGCCAGGGATCGAGTCTGAGCGTCTCGCCGACGAAGTCTGGTGTGCGACAGTCTTCGCCCTCGACGCAGAGCAGCTTCTCCGCGTTTGACATGCCGCGGACGACTTCGCCGGCCGCCGTCACCACGGCTCGAAGATCGCCGGACCCCGCTTCGTCGATACCAGACGGTGAAGTCTCGTTCGAGACCCGATTCCCATCCATCGAGACCATGGACTCGGGCGATGCGTATTCGTCGACGACACTGTCCACCGCGACTGCCAAGCCGGAAGCGGCCCGGTCGAACCTCATATCGCCTATCACCTCTCATCCACCTCTGAACGGTCGCAAGCCGTCCATCATGGGCAATCTGACCGGAGGGGACATCGCGAACAAGAACCAACACCTACCCGCTGCCGGGCCGGGTGGCCCGCAACCCCGTTCGACGCACGTCACCGGTACGGCGTTCAAGCAAGCCCAAGGGGGTATGCTCTCGCCTGATCCGGGACCGAATACCATCAGCACGAGTAGTCTCAACAGCAGTTTCGGTGCTAGCGCCCCCAAGCAAGACTACTTTGATGGCGTCGAAGCACGACCGCTCGTTTCACGCTCGGGCTCGCATACCTCGGCGCAGTCTCCAGGCCTTGCTCCTCAGACGCCGAATGTCGTCCCGCCGGACCTGATGACCGGGGATGACACAACCCTGGGTGGCGCTCTTCTCCGCCCGACCGCTTCCAGGACGCCTTCCAACATTGGAAACATGCCACGACCGCCCTCGGCGAACAGCTCCGTTAGCGCAGCCACTGCTGTCTCGGCGAGTCAGCCGCCGGCTACAGGCCATTCGCGTCCGTTGCTCCCGCATATCGATTCCAAGAAGCCTGATAGCAACATCGATTCGGAAAACTGGTCGCCGCTTGAGCGGCTCAAGACCAATGCATCAACGAGCAGCATACGGCAAGAAGGGGAGACGAAGAAGCCGCAAACCTGGAGACAGCAGACGAGCTCCTCGGCGCGGAGCTCGTCGGATGAAGAAGGGCCGGAGAGTGCCGAACGTCGGAGACCGTCGCGGTCAGGCAGTACCGGTATCGCCAACCGCAGGTCTATGTTCGAGCGCAGACCAGACGACAACACGTCGACTACATCGGTTGGGGGTGGTACAGCTTCGGGCTACAAGCCTCCCTCACCCGTCAAATCCCCCAGACCACTTGGCACGTCGCCGACTAAGGGATCTGCCATGGTGGGTCAGGCAGGCGGGTATGGCACGGCGACGTCGGCTCCAGCACTGGGAGGACGATCGGACAGCAATGGCCGTGGCCAGCCGGTTTCGATGTATAATATGCCGCCTTCTGCTTCGCGCTCGACTATCTCGACCAGCTCGACCGCACGGCTGTCGCCTCCTCCATCTGCTGGGATGGCCCCGTCTGCCAGCATCGCACCGACCGCGTCCCACGCATCGTCGACTGCCCTACCTGTCCCGAGCGATCGACCCCGTCACGTCCGCAAAGGCTCGATCAACGACATTGTTTCAAAGTACGAAAGCCTGACGTCGCCTGCATCAGGGCCGTTCACTGCGAAGCCGTCCAAGCCATCCGTTGCTGCCAAGCCGGCCGGTCTGCGCAAGCCCACAACGGATGCACCGGCCATATCAGGAGCCGGCCCAATGAGTCCCACTGCTTCGTCTCCGGTCAAGGCCGGCCGTAAATCACTGGAAAAGCCGGCGAAGCCGAGCAAACCGGACTTGATTCGTCCCGTGGCTGTCCGACACGGCGAGGCGCCCCCGGTCGCGCAGTGGTCCAAGACATCTTCGGGGCGCTCTTTCCCGGTTGTTCCGAACAAACCGGGCTTGACGAACTCGATGAGCGGGTTGAACATTGCTGGGGAGGACGAGCCAGCCGGCGATGCCTCGAACGCTCGGGCCAACGCCGTACCGGCATCGGGGAAAAGCAGCCCGGAGAAGCAGCAGCCGGTGAACATGCTGATCCAGCGGTGGAACCAGGGTAAAGTCGGTGAGGAGAGGAAGGCGCCGAGGAAGGGGGAGGGGTTCATATAGCGCAAGCTCCCCTTTGGTGATCTGAGGTGGTATGCTGCGATGCATGCTCTTTTCAGCTGGTACGGCCACGATGGTCGGGTCATCATGCGGAATGGGGGGCCGGCTCACATCTTTATAGAGGCCGAGCGCCCCTCGGGGGAACATCCGCATGGAAAATTGTGGGTGTGTGGGATGCAGTAGAGAAGCGGGGCATCTGCGTGAGGCGATGAAGGAGGCCCACGGCGCTCTACAAGCGATCCCATTGAGTTGGCCCGTCATCTGACGAACTTTCTAGACCAACACCTGTCCGTCTTGTGGGACGAGGCAAAGGCACCGTGGAAAAGGACGGCAGGAGGAGGTCCAAAGATGGTACTGTCGGCTTTGCCACAGGCATCGTCACACGCTACATGCGACTTCCTGCATCTGAACTCTCTCTCTTGGACGCGGGGCTGTCGATTCCGAAGATGGCCAAGCATCCCTGGGATGTGGAGCTCTCCACACCCCGGCGCACACGGGGAGCGGAAGCCTTCGCGCCGTGTGGTGGAACGGCCTTCGCGCTACGTGGAGCGGAGGCCTGGACTGTGTGGAGCCCGATCGTGGTCTGGGTGGAGTCTACAACTCAATCAAGTGGAGCTATCAACAAATGAGGAGCCGAAGGGCCTGGGAAGGTTGGAGTGACGTGGGTCTGCGTATAGAGAGGGCGGGTCTCGAAGAAGGACGACGGCGCCCACAGCACATCTTTGTCTCCATGACTACTCCATCGGACTCCCAGTCGGACCCCACTGCGTCCACAGTGAGGTCCATTTGGTCCGATCGCAGCTCTTTGCCGATTGACGTCCCGGACACTTGTGATGTACAGACTTACGACGAGAACGACAAAGGCAGACACGGCATTTTCAAGAAGGAAGGACAGGCTTGGACTTTCAACACTCCTGACGGCAGGCTCCAAATCATTGTGGCGCCTGGAATCAGTCTTCGGGTGTCCGGGGGTTCACTGGACAGTCCTGTTGGGGTGACAGGCGACTACGGCTGGGGCCGTCGGGTGATTTTCGGTCAGACCGAACCAACTGAAGTGGATAACCGACTATTGAAGGCTACTTCGCTGCTTGTCATGCCGTTTGTAGGCTCAAGTGCAATGGACAAGCTCGTCGGGCCATTAGTCCTGTCTGGCAAAGCTGACGAGGCGCTCGACGTTGTGACCAAGCACTTTGCCGATGGCATGGTGAAGTTGAGTGGCCAGTTCGACGAAGGGGGCTGGAGTGTGCAAACAGCCAAGGTGCGAAGGACCGAAACAGGGTACGAGACAACAGACGGTCAGTTCAAAGTCAAGCTCGGTCGTTTCAAAACGGCACGCCCTTCGCAGACAGCTGGGGTGACAGCGAGCGCTGCTTCGACGTCACAACAGTGATGCTTCCGTCAACCGCAGGCAGCGGAACTTGTTCGAAACACTGTGTACTATGATGCATCTGTTATGTCTGGATGAGGTCACTTCTCTCCCCCCGGCATTGTCGCCAGCTTAGGGCACTCCGTTTCGCCACTCGACCAAAGGCTTGCTTCAGTCGAGTGGGACGGTCCAGAGAGGAATGACCTGCATGAAAGGACCTGTTGAGGTCGGCCTCGACTCGGAGAGACCAAACGGCCCGAGCGGGTGCGACGTGCAGGGATGTGCTTCTTGTGCCTGCTGTATCCTTCCCTAGTATGCCTTTCTGCACTCGCAGAGGGGTGCCGGGTTTGCACCTTCGATGGGCACTGGTTGCAGGACTCGAGGCTTGCATAGTTGCTATACACTGGTCGACAGCGGCATGAGGGCATCTGCACACGGCATTGCACGCCCGCTAGTCTCGTGTTCCTGCCACCCCGCGAGATCTCAGAGGTCCGGGGACTTTTTCGGGCCTGGAGGGTAGTGAAGCTGGGACGGCCATTTCGCCACGTACAACACTGAGTGGTGTCAAAGGCAAGTTTGTGGGGCGGAGCAGGGCCAAAAGTGTGCCCCTCTGCCTTCGCGGCATGGAATGTGGATGTGATGACGTGCTGATGTCGCTTGCAGTAATGATCTAGCGGCGTCTGTTCCGACACGGCCTCCGAGCGTCTGTCAACGAGCTTTTAGCCATGAACGGAGGCCGTTCGCTAAATCGGTCTTTTTGGGAGCTTTAGCGAGCCGCTCGCTTCAGGGCCCGGTCATGAAGCCGGTTGCAAGCTGGGCAAGACCCTTATTACGCGGCCGCAGAGCTGACGGGAAAGGAGCGCGCTGGTACTCGGTTACCCCAATGTGGTCGTGAAGAACCAGGCCGCGACTCCGGCACACTCAAAAGGCAGAGGGGTTAGGTTTGCTTTCACCGCACTTCGACATGTCCACTCAGGATCCGGACGAACTGCACGGAACTACCGAGACACATACAACGCGATCTGGCGCCACATTCTCCGAGCCGCCTGCCTGGCTTCAGCGTGCGGAAAGGTCGGGGAAGGGTCAATTGCTTCGGCAAGTGTTGGACTTCGCTAAGCAACACAAGCTCTACTTGGGTCCGCCCCATTATATCCTATACCACTCGCCAGAAAGCACAATCCCCCTCAATGGGGTTCGGGAAAAGATACTGACGGCCGTCGGATCCGAGAACCGAGAGATACTCCATGACCTAGAAATATCGGGGTTGGAAACCATTACTTCTTCACAGCTGCCGTTCACCAAGCCCGAGAATTGCTGCGTGCGCACCATGCTTGATAGCAACCATTACGAAGTGTATTTTACCCAGGGAACAGGATGGAGATTGACAAACCCAGCGAGTACTTGCACGTATCTGGTTCAGTCGGGGATCTCGGTGCGGCAGCTCACATGGGACACCCTCGTCCCCAATTCCACACCCCGGACAGTCATTGGCGCTTCTCAAGTCCGGGACTATTACACCAAGCCATCGACGAAACGGCGTGAACCGAGAGAGGAAGAACGGACCGCGTTCAGAGCGGAGCTGCAGGAGATCCTGGACAGGACCCGCATCCGAGCCGGATGGTACGACCTGCCCGATATGGTCAAGCACGATCGCATCCGTCTCGCAGTGACTATTTCGGACGCGGACTTCAGAGACCAGATGCTGGAGACCCAGCACGCACTGTATGTACAAGGATGGGACCTTTGCGAGATGACAGTCAAGCGGGACCAGAGGGGCGAAGCAAAGAGCTGCTGGCCGTCCTACTGAAACTGAAAGCCAAGCCGAGGCGAAGGAGCCGTACTTGCGATGCATTTTCTGGGCAGAAATCATTCGTCGGCGACCACGCACTTCCGGCGCCTATTTGTGCTCCCAACCCCTCGCCACGGGGCCACCCCTGTGGCCGCCATTATTTGTAGAGACCGCCGCTATTGGGTTGATCGGTCAGCGAAACGGTCTCAAAATCTCACTTTGTGCTTGTTGGCAATCTCGTTCGGTGCTTGCTGATGGTGCAGATCCGATCAGTTATGCGCGGCTGTAGGTGGAGGATATTTTATTCTGCCCTTCCCAACAGGTTCATTCGATTTTGCCACTTGGATTGCAGCGAGCTCCAATTCGCCCTTCATTTGTACGGCGTGACATCTTGCCTCGACGCATCCAGGAGAGTCCCTCGGAGCCTGTTGGGTTCCGGCTGGCTTGGGGCAAGCCCAACCCAAGCGGCATCATGCCTCTGAGACCTCACAAGCCTGACGTGTACGCTGAGCAGCTTGACAGCCCGATGATCGACTGATGGTCAGATCACTCGGCCCCGAGCCAATTTTCAGCTCTTTCCTGGCCAAACCACGCCGCTTACACATGTAGGTCCTCGGCATCTTGCACTTGGTCTCTTGTCTTTCCCTGCAGCCCTGACGATTGCGGGATTGCCGGGGTGGGAGAACCTATGAAACTCCCTCCGTGGTATGCTTTGAGCTGCAACCCAGCTTGCCTCTCCTCTTCTACACGCTAGCGCGAGAGTGCGAAGCGCTACTATCCATCAAGGGAGATGTCAATTGATCTTTCACTATCTCCCTTAACAGGCTTCATATTACGGGGACCCGGCTAGAGTTCCGGTGGAGGGTGGCAAGGCAGTTAGTTCCTCATGCTGAACAGAGGGGTCTTCTACAGTACATGGGTTTCCGCCACCGCCCCCCCC
>JAHXHD010001391.1:0-32082 GCA_019857685.1 Papiliotrema terrestris | reverse complement strand
GGGAAGGAGGAAAGGGGGGAGAGGGCGACGGCGACGGCGATGGCCGCTGGCGCTTACGCAGTTGGTGGACCGAGCTTGAGCCTCTCGCTCTTGGCGCTCGACTACAGTGTCCCATCAATCCATCATCCCACATCCTTCACTCCCATACTTTGGTTCGATCTTTGTACCTTCCACTACCATCGCTCATTGCATCTCTTCCGCCTGGCTCTAGCAGTCCAAGGCTTGTACGCCCGGGCCGACAATGTCGAGTTATACCGCACTCGATGCTGCGGAATCTCCGACTCGCCGCTCATTTGCGTCCTTGCGTCGACCCTCCATGTCCTCGCTCCGTTTCGGGTCGCATCGTCCAAACCGCGTCCCCGATCCCGACGAGATGGATGCTGCCTTCGATGCTCCCGACGATGAAGGAGAGACGCATGGACTTCTGAGTGGAAGGCAGAACAGTCAACCGATTCCAGGGGATTATGATTTTGAACGGGACTACGTGAGTCATCCCATATCCCTTTGTTGCAACCATCGAGACATATCGTTACACGTCGGTAGTTATCGACTCTCATCGCATCTCCGTGCATCACAGCTTTGCCAGACTTGGCTGATCTACAGACTCAGCCACCTCCTTCGCCGCCTCCATTCCAACCTTACTCGTCGCATAACCCGGCGCCGGGCAACACCAATGGTATCGTGCCATCGGCCCCCGTACACAGGCCCAATCCCGCAGCGAGACATTTTCTAGGCGGCATTCTTCCGTCGTCCATCCTGCCGCGGCATTCGCAGAGCCAACCGCGGGTTGTCGGCGGCGGGAATACCGGTATTTTCAGCAACCTGTCTGCACGTCCCGACAACAGGCTCAACCAAGATGGAGATAACTACGTTCCCGAGGAAGAGCAGAAAGACGGCCCGCCTTCATACCAAGCAGCGCTCCGTGATGCGGTTCCCCCTTACTGGGACACGACAGTGGTGCTACCCTCGTCGTCGTCGCCCTTTGGCCCGTTGTCGAGCTCGATGTCTGGCGACGAGATTCTGATCGACGGTATGCCATCGGGCAATTTCTTTTCCTTCTTCTGGAACGTCATCGTCTCGTTCTCGTTCCAGTTCGTCGGCTTCCTCCTTACGTACGTTCTGCACACGACGCATGCGGCAAAATACGGTTCGCGCGTCGGTCTCGGGTTCACGCTCATACAATTCGGGTTCACCCTCCGAAGTCGAGCTGAAGAGCTCATCAGCTCTGGACGTTTTCCCTCGGACCCCGACGACCCCGCGCCGTCATCCGACGCCAACGAGGACGAGATTGCCGCTGACAATGCGCTGAAGGCGTTCATGGGCGGGTTGCCGTGGCCGCAGGCTGTCCATGACCCACTCAAAGGTCCCGAGGAACCGCCAGTCATCCTCCACAACACGCACGAAGCCGAACTCTTTGCGCAACAACACAATATGACGCTTACAGAGATGCTCAACCTGCCTAGCGCTGCCGATGTCGGTCGAGCCAATGAGTATTTTAGCTTCATGCTCATGACTGTGGGCTGGTTCTTGGTCTTGACGTCGATCGGTGGCTGGTGGAGAGTGAAACGGTTCGAGCGAGGGCTGCGACAAGCACAACGCGAGTCGGAACAGGCGCAATCCCAGGCAAACGGAACCGCAAACCCAATCGCCAACGAGGAGACAACGACCGCGACTTCCGCTCCACCCGGCCCAACTTCGATCGCCTACTACACGAGTGCTTTCACTCAAGCGTTCCAAGGAGCCAACGACATCCGTCGTGGTTTCTTTGGCATGCGTGGTAGGCCTGTGCGTGGCCAGGGACATACGCCTGTACGTCAAGAAGACGGCGATGACCATGAGCTGCTGGAGGCGCAGGGATACGGTCTGGAACCGATGGCGGGCGGAGATGAAGACCGTAGGCGGGGCAGGGGTCTCTGGGGCATGTGAGGAGAGCGGTGGTTCCTATATCTGTTATCTTTGTAGTATAGAAGGTTCGCTACGGAGCGCGTGAGACATTATACGATGAGGGGCCTCGGACTGATGGCTTTCGATAGAATGAAAGCGGGATGAATGCGCAGGTATTGCAGTGGTACTGGAACCAAGACCGGGTAAGAGACACGTGATACGTGATACGGGATAACTGGTCGAATGACGTGTAATTGCAACCCTCAAGGGGTTCGGTTGACCAATGACGCAATGTCAAGCGGTGGACCCTTTTGTGGCCGGTTCCTCTGCATTCCGTATGGGTCTCTCTCTCTCTCTTTGTCTGCTCCTCATCATCAACAGCAACTGAACAACAACCACCATCTACCCAACAACCTGCCCAACAACCTGCCCAACAACCTGCCCAATAATGGTCCAAGCTATCATCTACAAGCCTAACGAGCACGCCGACGAGTACATCGTCTTCGTCGAGGATGTCAAGGAGGTTGGTGTCTCGTTTCTCAACCCTGATCACACCGGGCCACGGCGCTGACCTTGACAGTTCGAGCAGTGGAAGCAGGACAAGAGCATAGCCATGGCCCGGTTCATTGGAACCTTCACCATCGTAAGTGTCAACCGCCCCAGCGCCAGGATGCAGTAGATCTGACATTCGCAGTACAAGTCCGCTACCTCCGGACACACCGGTCAGCTTGGCGCCATCTCGCAACAAGAGATCGAGAATGTCTTCTTCGGCGACGACAAGAACATCAAGGATAAGTCTGTCGAGTGAGCTTTTGTACTTCTCTGAGTCGAGGATTTGGCTGATCACAATCACCACGTTGCACCTACCATCCTCTGTCCCATGAATTGCCGCGTCACGCCAACCTACCCTCCTCCATTCCTGCTTCGCCCTTCTTCCCGCTGCTTCTTGATGCATTTTGCACCACAGAGCCGCCATCGAGCTCATCCTCAAGAACGGCCACGCCCAGTCGACCGATTTGTCCCACTCTTACAAGCTCACCAAGAACCCTGCGCAGGGCGCTGGAGAGGTCCGAGCCATCGGCGCCAACCGAGGCTCTCACCGATAGGCGAATCTTGGTCTGCATGAGCTCACGAGCCGCAACGAGGAGTAACGGTATGACGGCGACGTGAGAAGAGAAAGAAGACGAAGAAGAACAAGAATCAGCGGACAAGCAGCAAGAGTCACATACCATCATGTACTCGAATGCATATCACATACGCATTGCCATCATGATTATGTTCTTCGTCCTGCCATGCTCGGCTTACGCTGCCGGCTGAGGCTCTATGCTACTGGTTGAACAACATATTTCCGCCTGGCACAAACTGAGCAAATCGGTTTAACGCGCGAATGATTGTTGATGTAACCTTCACCTTGCCCGTATGGCGGCGTCTCATCAGCCTGTATCCGTCTCGTCGGCGGGTTCGGCTTCATCCTCACCCTCTCTTCGCGGTATCGAGTCGAGCGAGCCCATCCGCGATGGCATCGACGATCGGCCAGGCTTAGCGAGACACCACCGCTCGAGCACCCTTACGAGTCTGGGCGGATTCGACTTCCGCGACAACCTCCTCCCTCTTACTCTTAGCGGCGAAGCGACACTCGAGCACCAGGCCAAGGGCGATGAGAGGCACGTTGGACTTCTGCACGGCATCGGCCTCATCATCGGGACCCAGGTCGGATCAGGCATCTTCTCGTCGCCCGGGGTGGTCGTCGCAGAGGTCGGAAGCGTGGGTGCGAGCTTGTTGGTCTGGGTGGCTAGTGCTTGCTTAGCATGGACTGGCGCGAGTTCGTTTGCCGAGCTAGGATGCGCGATACCGCTGTCGGGCGGTGCACAGGCATACCTCGCATACGCGTACGGACCCATGATGTCGTTTCTCTACACCTGGACCGTCGTGTCGACCATCAAGCCGGGCGGGGCGGCTGTCATGTCGCTCATATTTGCGGAGTATGTCAATCGCATGATATACCACGCTGCCACCGGAGACGACGCCTCGCAAGTCCCCGAGTGGACTTTCAAGATCACTGCCGCTATCGTCGTCGTGCTCGTATCGATGTTGAACTTGATCTCTCGGTCCGCGGGAACGAATTCGTCCGTGGTTATCACAGCTGTCAAGACGATATCGCTCGTCTTCGTGGGGGTGCTTGGGGTGATCTATCTGGCTCGACATGGTCCTGGTCAAGCGTTGACAACCGATGTATTCGCAGGGTCATCTCAATCGCCCGGGAGTTATGCTATCGCTCTGTACTCGGGGCTCTGGGCATTCGACGGATGGGACGCTTGTTCTGTACGTCTGACTGCTCGGGCGTTGACTGACACGCAAGTTCATCGCGGGCGAGATGAAGGACACTCACCGTGATCTGCCACGCGCCCTTCACACATCGATGACAGCTGTACTCCTGCTCTTCCTCGGTGCCAACATATCCTACTTTATTGTGCTCGACCCCGAGACAATCGCGTCGACCAACACTGTCGCTCTCGATTTTGGCCGAGTCGCGATCGGAAAGGTCGGCGCCGTCATCTTCAGCTGTCTCGTCTCCATCAGCTGCTTTGGAGCTCTGAATGCTTCGTTCTACACAAGTGAGTACGGGAGGAAGCGTCAAGGTCGCGGTGCGAGCTCATGCTAGCGGCGGGGTTGATCTACGCTGCTTCACGAGATCACCTCCTCCCCGAGCTATTTTCCCGACTGCATCACCGACGCAGGACACCTGACAACGCGATGGCTCTGCAAGCCTGCCTGACCATCTTCTTCATCTTGTTTGGGGGCGGTTTCCGAGGTGAGTCGAGGGTTATTTCTTTCGACTAATGCCTACCGACAGCCTTGCTCAACTTTTTCTCCGTCTCCTCCTGGACCTTCTACCTTTTGACTGTTCTTGGTCTTCTCGTTCTCCGCGTGAAGGAGCCGAATCTCGAGAGACCTTACAGGACGTATATCACGACGCCGATCATCTTCTGTGCTGTGAGTCGCAGACGAGCGGTCCCTGACTGGAGAGGCTTACACCGCCAGGTCGCCATGTTCCTGCTCCTCATGCCAATTTTTGCCGCCCCACTGGAGGCCTGCGCCGCTTTCGGTGTGTCTCTGACTTCCATCCCGGTCTGACTTATAGCATTCATGGTGGCTGGCATGCCTATGTATTATCTCACCGTTCGTATGCGAAACCCTGCTCGAAGCGAAGTAGACCCAGAACCAGGAGGGTTCGGTGCGACCATCACCAGTGGGTGAAGAATCATCTACAAGACTCAGCTCTGACTGCAGCCGCCTGGACACACTTCCGGCGCGATATGCGCAGACTCTTCGGTGGAGTACGTGGTAAGCACCAGCCTGGACATGGCATGTCCGATGCAGAAGAACGGCAAGGGATGCTCCGAGGAGAAGTGATAGAACTGCCCGAGAGATGACGGTTCACGACATGTTATTACATGCAACGATTCTCCGTGTTCTCGACTTTCTGCGGCAGCTTTGGCCAGTATTTGCCGACCGTCACCAAGGTAATTAGCAGGCATCGCGCATCGCCGCATCACTACCACAACTCGCATTGATCCTCTTTCGGTGGGTTCATCTGGGTTTAGCTTGCGTACTGCGTATCATGGCCATAATCTGCACTTACGTTAGAGCCGACCTTGCAATGGAAAGCCTCGTGGAACGCCCTGAGGTTGCGCAACGTCCCAACAACTCTCCAATACGGCGGCGAGTGTGGGTCGGTCCTCACACGGCTTACCTCTGTGGCAGGTCGCGCGAGCTGTGCCCAGATTCGTCCGAGAGCGATGAAGAAGAGTTGGTCATCGGTGTAGTCAAGACCCGGCAGCTTCACGCTCTTGGCCGCACTGGCTGCGCCCTTCCAGGCAGCGTGGGCCTGAGCGAGACCAGAGTCGGCGATGTCTTCCCCATTTGTGAGCTGCAGATCAGCTTCGCCAGTTTGTCACTTTCCGCGCGACGCACGTTACCGTTCACGTAAACTTTGTTGCCGGCTTCGTCGTACACATAGTACTTGCTATATTGCTTGGCAACGCACTGAGCGCGTTCTTCAAATGCTTTGACGGTACCGTTCGTCCACCATTCTCGGAGACGACCCTTCTCATCATATTGGCTACCCGAGTTGTCGAACGCGTGAGTCAGCTCGTGGGCAGCAACAGCGCCGAAGGCGCCATATTTCATGTGTGCAGGCCAGGCGTGCGAGTAGAATGGAGGCTGCAGGATACCGGCGGGGAAAACGATCTCGCCGTCCGGAGGGGCTATTATGAGGGCGGAACAGCTGCGAAACCTGTGTATGCTCACAGTAGTACGCGTTGACCGCTGGTAGATTAGCTTGCAGTCTGATGTATTTGCAATTCACGTACTCTGAGGGTACATCTGTAATGGCGAGCATCAGTCTAGCACGTTGAGCAAGATCCTGCAACTCACTTCCCATGTTTGCCTGTCCCGCCTTCGACCCAAAGTCGCCCAAGATCGGCCTTCCTCCCTGATGGACGACCGCAAGACATTACCGAAGAAGTCGTCCGATTCGATCTGCACTTGACCATACCATGACGCCAACGACACGGGATCAGTGGTGTTGGGTGTGAGCGGGTAACCGACCTTTGGAATGATCGCTTCCGCCTTCTTCTGAGCGGCCTTGGCGGACGTCTCGTCCATCCAAGAGATATGGGGCAGTTTGTCGTGGAAGGCTTGGACAATGGCTGCTTGTCAATCGCTACTCAGCAAGCAGTCAACTCACAGTGGATGATGTCCTCGCCTTCCTTCTTCGCCTCGGGGCTGAAAGCCTCCCGCACAAACTCCCTGCCAGCGATGAACCCAACGACGTTGTCCACCCAGTTAAGACAGACATCCTCGCGGTTCTCTTCGGTTCCCTTTTTGATGCCTTTGAGCACCTCTTCGAGTCGCCGGGATTCGGCACGAACCCCGGTCTTAGGACCAAGGGCCGAAGCGTAACTGAGCGCTAGACGAGTGGTAAAGTACCCGGACAATACGTAGTCGGGAGTCTCGTCCACAAGGTTCGAGACCGATTTGAGATACGCGGGGTGGGTGACAGTGATGTTGTCCGGGAAAGACCTGATGGCAAAGGCTGAAAGGTACGTGGGGATGTCTAGGAACGGCAAATGTTTGCCGACCTTCTTGGTTGAATATGGGTTATAAGCGTAGTGAGGGTTGAAAAGTAGCTCCGGATCCGCGCCGGCGCGTATGAGCTCTCTTTCAAAGTGGACCACCTTTGCCGCAAGGCGTTCCATACGCTGTTCGATCGGCTCGTCTTTGGTAGGCGGAGGTCGGCGTCCGGGACCGTTCTTGTCCTTGTCGTCGTCTCCTGGCCACGGCCACGGCCAGCCTTGAACCTCTTCTGCAGCTAGGCGGATTGCGTCGTCGAAGATTCCACGCTCTTCGTCTGTAGTCTTGATGTGCGAGGCAATATCCACAAGTATGCCTTTCAGCACTGAAGTGTACAGGTCGAGGATCGGCTTCTCCTCGTAATACTCCTTGGAGGGCAGTCCACCAAACGTCTGGTACAGCCACAAGCTCTGAACTTGCGAGTCGTCTCCGCCCGCGTCGCCTTCGATGTTGAAGTTGACGAGCGCGTCGACACCTGTATGTGAGTTGGTCTCGGACAAGCGCCTGAACACCAACCTCGAGAGTGAAGCCATGCAAGAGTCTTCGTCATCCTCTCTCGCCTCACCTCGTCGTGAGCCTGAGTGTAGGACGGGGCATCGTCACCGAGTGGATCGGCGGCGACATGCCTGTCCCACGTTCGGTCTCCAGTCTTCCGCGCGGCCTTGATCACTCTAGCTTCACGGGCAATTTCTAAGAGCTCTCGAGGTGTCTCGTAATCCTCCGACCAAGACCCAATCCACTCAACCGATTGGACACTCTTCTCGATTTCAGGTGCAGGGATCAAATCGAACTTTCCGAAGAGATCGAGCAAGGTGTTCACCTGGGGAAGCAGGGGGTCCAAGCCGAGATGGTCGAGCTTGTCCTGTTCATCAGTTTGCAATCACATTCCCTCCAACAATCCACACACGACATCCTTGCAGCTTTCGTAGAGGGATTTGAGCTTGTGCAAGTTGGCAGCTTCGGCTCCCGACTCGATAGGCTTCACCGGGATCGTGTCGAGCACTTTGAGGATCAATTTCTGCATGTTAGCATGAAGTGGGCGACCCATACTACAGTCCAATTCACCTTGTTATTGTCGGCGACTTCGTTGAAGGCGCCGATGAGGCCACGATCGGCGGGAATGGAGTGTGATGCCTGCCAGCCGCCAGCTGTTGGTCAGTAGCGGCCCTCGGTTTCGCGTAGATCACCGCACTCGCAAACTGGTAGAAATCATCACAGGGGTCAACCGAAGTGTTGAGGGACTTGAGGATCTGAGCAGACAACAGGACACATTCTTGCGTCAGACAGACATCCTTTGATCAGCCTGAGCGCTGTCGGACATCTGGGATCATTCACCTGCGACGGTCCTCCGGTGGGAGCGGGGTGACTCGCCGTCGATGAAACAGTGTGCGGGGCGGTACGAGTAGCGGTGACGGTTGCGGTCGAGGTGTGCCACCCTCCATGATTCCTGTCGTTCTTGAGCTTGTGCTGGGCGCCAGCGAAGAGACCGATGAAGGTGCTAGCGAGCAGCAAGAAGATGATTGCAAGGACACCCAGGAGCTTCTCTAGGTTTGTCAACCTGCGGGTCGGATGAGTGAGAGCTGAGAAGAACGAGTCGTTGCGTCTATCGTGGTCGAGCAGGGGCGCCGTTTCCTCGTCCGTCGAGGGACGTGGATCGGACATGATGAGAATGATGAGATAGAGACGATGGAGGGCACACAGATGGTGATCCAGATGCAACGACTGAACGGCAGGATGCCCGAGCAGTGACGTGACGTGCAAGTCACGTGAGCGAGCGAGCCCATGACGCGTCTTGAGCTGCTTGCCCCGAATACAACGCTCCTCTCCTCCTAGCTATCACCATGGCAAAAAACCCTTTGCGACGCTCAACCCTGTCGCGCCATGTGCGCCCTTTGGAATCGTTGCATGCAACCGACCTCTTCTGCCCTTGCATGCTCGCCCCGCCAGCGAGTCACCCCAATCATGTTTGCCACCAACTGTTTGAACCCCGGGGGGATGGTCGCCACCCGACCATCCCTCACTTCTTGTGACTCGCTCAGCATGTGCCCATCTCGCCGTCCCACTCAGAGTCCGTGTTGAGCCTCTTCCTCTTCTACGGCAGAAGGAGCGCGCATATCTTGCGCCACCGACTGATGACATCTTGATCATACCGCCCGCTCTCGGCCCATTGTGCACGCAGGGATTTTGTGCCGCCGGGCCACCAGACCACCGTGTCCGGCCACCAAAAGATCGCACGCACTCCTTTTGCTCCGGACCAGAATTTGGCATCAAGCGCTGACCAAGTGGACCGAGCCCGGCCTCGAGCGGCATCCGCACATTGCACTCCTTCACATTGTCACATACGGGGACCGCGAATGTTGTCAAGCGCCACAATTGACCCGGATCTGATGTCTTGAGCGTCACCGTATGAACAGGGCACAAGACACACCACAAGACACACATCGCACATCCCCGCTTTGTCGCGTTTAGGATGAACCCCCAAGTCACTTCGTAGGGGGCGGCGGCAAGCGTGGACGGAGGCGCCGTGAGCGGATGATGGCTCTTTGCCTGCCGCCCCACTTGCAGGCGCGGCATCGGATGCCGCATTCTCCGACGAGGTGTCCATCAAAGCGTCCCGCCAGATCCATGGATGCCACTCGCCGCAACTGACATCGCCCTTCGAAACGCTCTCACCAGATACGAAAGGGCTGCCGCCCACCATAGATCTGGCGTTTGGTGTAGCATCACTGCGAGGTCGACCCTCGCCACATGTGGAGTGGCAAAGCGGAGTGGCAAAGGTCTACGAAGCCTGGCGGACTCGACCGATTCCGGCCTGCTGACCAGACAAGATGGCGCGAGGCGCTCAGGTACTTCAATTATTGGGCAGGCCCCTTGTGCTTGGAGCAGCAGAGGTTGATGTAAAGGGGCGCGACTCGACGCCAGGAGGGTTGTAGCGTCCTGCTTTCCACCCCACTTAGATCCGATTCGCCGTTCAGGTGTTGCAGTATGCGATTCCCCGCACACAACTCCATAGTTTACCCGCACATTATCCTGATGCATCCAGGTGAAAAAGACATGCGGTGGACTCGACCAGACACGCGAAGCTGGACCTCGACCTCTAACGATCAGACCGGCCCAAGAAGGCGTGTCCCGGTTGGATTCAGAGTACGCGTAACATACTTTGCATGCATGCTCTTCGTTTTCACACTCGGGGTCTACCATGACGTCGAAGATGCCGGAGGACCCCTTTGGATATTTAAAGGAACTGGTTGTCCTCGAGCCACTATCCATCAGCGGTGAACCCAGGTCAAAGTCGGATCATGCCTGAAACACACCTGCTCCACGTCCTTGCTGTCTCGGCTGAGCCAGTCGGCAGCTGCCTGGATGGCATCAAACGACTGGTGAACGGCGAGCTTGCACTTCTTGATATCTGCCGATGAGATGAATTCATCTTGGAGCACCCATCGCTTACCCTTGTCCTGGAAGAACTTCTTGAATCGTTCCAAGTCCTCATGAGAGGTGAACGAGTTGATTGCCCCCTTGACCACTGAATGTTAGCAAGTTACATCCTACAAGACGGGCACTGACAGTAGTTGAGACCACCGTCGGCGAATTGCTTGGTGAGCTGCGATGTCAGTGACAGCTACCGGAAAGACACGGGTGGGCCTTACCTGATCGTATCGCTCCATGAAGAATGCAGCGAGCTTTTGCCTGGCAAAGGCGTTTCCGCCGAGGCCGAACTGTGATCAGCGTGGAGTTGTGCTGGACTCGGCTACACTTACATAAAAGATGTACATGTCTTGGTTCTTGACGCTGCCGTTCTCCAACATCGTAAACGTCCTGTCCAAGAGCTTGGCGTCACGTGTAGCCGCCAGGGCGTACATGGCATCGACCTTAGTGGATGGGTTGGGAGGCTTGTTGTAGATGTCCAGGATCTTGTTGTATTCTTGCTCCCCTCCGTGCCGGGTCGCGATGGAGAAAATGGTCCGCTGGAGGTCGGGCGGAATTCGCGAATCATTGCCGTCATTCATGAGAGAATCAAATCGCGACTTGAGCTCTGTCAAGACCTCGGGGTCCTCGGCGGCGGCGACGGTCGACACAGCAAGCTCTCGCAGCTCGCAAACCTCCGGCGCATCGCCCTTCTGGTTCTCGTAGCCCATGCGGTTCACGACCGGCTTGAAGAGGCTGACTCGAAGCTTGTTGATGGCGTTTCGGACATCTTCGGGTTGTTGCCACCAGACCGCCTTGAGCTTGTCCAATGCGGCGCCGATCTGTGCCCATGGCAAGTACTCGGTCTCAGTCTTGCCGAGCTCGTTAACCAGGGACAGCGAGCCGCTGGTTTTTGAGTAACCGGCTCGAGCAAGCGATGTCGCGTCTGACACCAGGCCGACTCGGTCTTCGGTCGAAAACAGTGAAGACTGTCTGCCGAGCTGCGAGAGGCGTTCGGGCGAGTAGTTGACCCGGTAGACTCCGACGGTCTCGGCATTCAGCTTGAACACGTCTGCGCCCGACAGGTCAAATGAGCCCGATCGCTCGTTGAGCACTGCTTTGTGGTCGATTGACGGTTTGTCGCCGTTGAAAGTCTTGATCTCGAGAGGAACCCACCACACCGTCTCATCCTCTTCGGGCTTGACGTCGCCAGTCGACAGGAAGCGGCTCTGCTTGACCTCGATCTGCCCATTGCCCTTCTCCTTGACCGTGATGACCGGGAAACCGACCTTCAACGTCCAATTGGCCATGATCTTGGCGACGTCAAGGCCGGACGCCTCGGAGATGCCTTCCCAGAGATCCTTGGTCTCGGCGTTACCGTAAAGGTGCTTTTTCAGGTAGATCGAGACGCCCTTGAGAAATTTGTCCTCGCCTACAACTCCCATGAGCATCCGAAGAACCGAAGCTCCTTTCGAGTACGAGATTGCGTCGAAGATTTGCGCAATCTGGTTCTCGTCGGGGCACTCCACCTCGATCGGGTGCGAGGAGCGCTGAGAGTCGAGAGCGAGAGCAGAAGTGAGGTGTGTATTGAGGAAGGCGGAACGGGGCTTCCACTCGGGCCAGATGCGATCGAGGATGACGAGTTCACCCATGAGCGTAGCGAAAGCCTCGTTGAGCCATAAATTGTCCCACCACTTCATGGTGACAATGTCTCCAAACCACATGTGTGCAAGCTCGTGGCATTGAACGACGGCGACCCGTTTTTTGGCCGAAAGCGGCGACTTTTCCGGATCATAAAGGTATGCGGTGGTTCGCCCGGTGATCAAACCCCAGTTCTCCATCGCTCCGGCATCGAAATCGTGAGCGACGAGAGTGTCGAGTTTCGGCAAGGCGTAGGGAATGTCGAAGATCTCCTCATACACTGGAAGCGCCCACTTTTTGATGTCCAGGCCGAATTGTGCTTGGCTGATCTGGTTCTCGGTCGCAAAGATTCGAAGCGGGATCGTTTGACCGGTTTTGGCCGACTTGTGTTCGCTCGAGAGTTGGGCAAACTCGCCGCAAGCGAAGGCCAACAGGTACGTGCTCATTGGGGGCGTCTGGTCGAACTTAGTAATCTTCCAACCTCCGTCTGAGCTCGCTTCCGTCTTTCCTTCTGTTTTGCCCTCGGTCTTGCCCTCAGTTTTACCTTCGACCTTGCCCTCGGTCTTGCCAAACGCCTCGCTCAACGGAGCTGCACCCGAGTGGCCCGTGCCGATCAGGGACCCAAGCTCGTACGACTCGGAAAGCGCGTGCTCCGGTGAGACGTTTGTGGGCGCTTTCCAAGGTTTTGATGACGATTCAGGCATGTTGGCAAGGACCGTCTCATGGTCTCGGGCGATCATGGTGACCCCGAATTTGGCCTTGAGCAGAGGCTCATCCCAGCAGCTTTTTGTCAATGAAAGCTATCTTGGTTGGTGACCTAGCTTATAGCTTACGGGAACGCCTTTCGAGCCGCAGTCGCTTCAAATTGGGTAAGGGCGTAGCTGACGTCAGGACTGAGCTCGCCTATGGTCGATCTGCGACTCACACAGGTTTCGTGCCCGTCTTCTCGTCCAAATCCCCTTCGCTCTTGTAATAACCGTGCATGCTCTTCTCCAATTCCGCCTCGAACCTAAACCAGACCTTGACGCCCTTTTGTCCCTCCTGGAGACCGCCTCCGGCGAGATCTTTCAAGTCGAGAATCGCCCTTTCGGTAGCCGCATCGTAAGTTAAAGCGGAGAGCGAAATGAGCTGAGCAGAGGTCGTCTTCAAGTCGGATGACGAGATGGCGATGTGGGTGATTGAGAGGTTCTTGCCAGCGTGGAACTCGAGCTTGGATGTGGAGGAATCGACATCGAGCGTCGCGACGGCTTCGCCCGCATAGGTCGGAGGGGAAGACTTGAGATCGGTCCGGATGACAATGTCGTAAGACTGAAAATGAGCGCGGGTGGAGAGGTTTGTAGACGGGAAGCGGGTGTGAGTGATTAAAGATGGGACGTACCGTGGGGCGAACGTTGGTCGGGAGACGGCCAGCGTCGGAAGAGGTGGGGCTGGCGCCTCCTTGAACGGGGTCGGACATGGCGTCACTGGGATTATGGGAACACAGACACAACTGTCGAAGGGATGCAGGAGATGATGGTAAAGGGGGAGAAGATGGATACTTGAGAGTCGGACGAGTGGACTGACGGGTAAGCTGAAGGGAAAGGAGATTCCCCATACGGCTCGGCCGGAACTTACTCGTGCAGCGAGGGAAAAGACCCGACGGTGAACCCTGGGATCGCAGATGCTACTGGCGTTGCTTCTTGTGGCGAGGCGAGAATATATAGCTGCACTTCTGGGGAGCGCAGACCTCGCAAGCATGTGCTATAAGTGGATGCAAAGAGGCTGGTGAGAGGTGGGAGGTATCACCGGCCGGACGGGAAGCACATGTAAACTGACGGTGAACGCGTGGGTCAGAAGCGGCCCTCAGGCCAGTGTCCCCTATGTGCCCTGGTGGGGCTCCCAGAGACAGGGTCCATGATAGCCGCCTCGGGCCGCCACCGCCGCCTAGACGCGCGCTGTAATTTACCGCTCACCGTGAAACTCACTCGGGACCCGTGCTCGAGTGCATGCGGTACATCTTCAGCACCTCGTCGTCTGCGTGATTTGGCTACATGGCATATTGTATCATCGTGGTCGTCTGCATCAACAGTCGTCTCTAGTAGCATCATCAATCCCACGACTCAATCTCTTCTTCTAGCTCGGCATCTGCAGTAACCGCCTCCACCTCGCAGCGGTCCCATCCACCCGGGGTGCCTCCCACTTGCGATCCGGAAACTTCGTGCAGGCTCTCGTCATATTCCAGCTCAGGCCCGATCGCGTCCGCTGCACCAAACTCTTGGGTCTGTGCCAGATTGACGTTGTAAGCCGGCATGGCCAGTGACCTGACGGATGCCGGTAGGAGAGCGTCTGCGGGTTGTCAGCCTGGCCTCGCATGCTGAGTGATCATAGTGCTCACTCTGTGTCATGCTCTGCATCTTCGTCATCATCGGCACGAGCTCGGCCGCCAGCGTCCGCTTCGACAGCAGCCCTCCCCAAGCTCCTTCCGACTCGTTCTCGAATGCGATTTCCGAAAGGCGGTTGCTGCTTGAAACAGCTCTCGTGCCAATGTACGCAGCCGCCACGTTAAGGTGACCGATGTTTGTCTTTTCAGACTGAAGCGATCCGAAGAATTGCGGCTTGACCAGCTTGTGAGACTTCCTACGGGTGAGTGTTATGTCCACAAAGCTTTCATGTCCAGCCCACCTCGCAACCGGGCTTGGCAACCCCAACAGGGCGCTTCGAACGGCGAGATGCAAAGCATAAGCAATCGCCACGGGACTCGATTGCCACTGAAGAATTAGCCTTCGTATTGTACACGCACTGGCTCACAAGGTCGGCATCTGTTTTCATGAGATCGGCATCGCAGAAGTTATCGGCTACAGCAATGAACTCTTCGATCTCGGAACAAAAGTTTGGGAGATTCTGATGAAGCCACAGAGCGAATGAGGAGGCATCCACGGGGATGGACGGCAAAAAGGACTAATCGTTAAAAGGCGGCTAAACGTGATGGAGTGCTGACGTCTATCTGTACCAACGACCTGCTGCGATGATGGTCGTTCAGGTAGGAGGGTAACGGATCCTCGGGTGGCAAAGCTTTGACCGCTGTCACGAGGTCTTCGTCCTCTTTCCCGATATCCGGATCGTCCAGCCCTGACAGTCAGCCTTCGTACCGATGACCCGGCTCACGTTTGTTGTACAAAACTTTGCCAAGCGCATGAAAAAGCCCCAAGCCCTGCTCACGCCGAGTGACAACGTCCAGTCTACAATCAGTTTCCGCCTTGACGCACAAGCTCTGCCGACTGACATTGCCCGAAGATCATCGCTGACATCGATCTTTGAACCTCTGCCGCCACGGCTCCCCTTTCCCTTCTTTCGGGGACTTCCTGCAACTTCCACACTCTTTCTCTTCAGGCCCTTGTGCGATGGACGCCGCGAACATAAGATCTGCAGCGAGTTGAGAGCAGAGCGAAGATCCCCGTTCGAAGTAAGACCGATGAGCTGAACAGCCGAAGCAGGCGGGCGTAGCGAATGATCGTACTCTGCGATGTCGAGCACCCTTGTGAGGGCTTTGGACATGAATGTCGGTGCCAACGGAAGGAAGCTGGATTATTTAAGCAGGCGGACGAACTTGTGGAATCTACAGAGCTCACCCGATCTCCGTGCAGTACGGACTGTCCGTCACCTCTTTCCCGACAATTTCCAGCGACCCTGTGTGGCTAGCACGATCGCGATCCATCCAGCTCTCCTCGGCGCGCCCGCCTAATCCGCCATCCGAATGCACAATGACCAATGGCGAGGATGCAGAGGAGAAGTCTCTGCAGAATGCTGCCAATGCCGCGTGGAATGCATCCCTGGTGGGCGAATGCGACAAATTGGGCAAAGCTGTCATGAGCAGCATGCGGGGCCGAGACAATTTCGATATGCCGACCATGTCCAGCGGTGTGTACAGTTGTCGTGACAGGAAAGCCGAGACTTTTGCAATGGGCGATTCCCTCTCTGTCTGTTAGCTTGTCAAGCGCAGGTCTACATACCTACTCCTCCACCCAGACTCCATTCTTCTATGCCTTCCCCCCATTCAACCAGTTCAATGCCCATCTGTCTGGCAATGACGCGTATAGAAGTCGTTTTACCGATGCCGGCCGGACCAGTCAGTAACAATACGCGCTGGATAGTCAGCACAGGATCGGACTTGCACTCACTCTGTATCGTCTTAGCTTATCCCTCTGAGTATCCGCCAAGCCACCGGGAGGAGGGATGTAGCCATCGGGATGTCCGTAAAGCGCTTCGTGAATCCACTGTTTGACATTGCTCAAGCGCTGCTTGCCGGGAGCCAGATCGGCCTGGGCATCAGTACCGTTGTGCACGTGAACCTGAATTGGAACATACCTCGCTGTCAGGCGCATAAAGGTCTGCCCACATACCGCCATTGAGGGCGGCACCTTCGATCAGCCATTGATCATGATAACTTTGGCGTGATATCACCATCAAGACCACTGGGTTTCTGTTCGGTCTTTCCCGTAGTGGCAGCTTGGCCTTTGCTTGGGACTGAAGCAAGCCGAGAGGATGAATCGGACCCTGGAGAAGATAGCGGATACGCTGGCCTTTGACCCTTGCCAGAAACGCCGGGGGGAGGAGGTAGCATTGGGGATTTCTTATCGGGAACGTTCGATTTCTTCTGGTAGGCCGTGCTAGAAGGCAGGGATGGAAATTTCAGCATCGTCTGTAGCTGGGCGTCAGCACGGCCTACCGGGGGTGGGTGCGTCGGGCTGAACTGACCGAGCTCAGACTGTTCAACTTCTTCTTCGCGCCATCAGCCGAAGATGATTTGGCGCTCGGCATGTTGTGAGAGACGATGACTGCGACTGGTTCTTGACATGGATGTCTGTCGTGGGTGGTGTTGAGAGTGTACGATGATTGGGATGAAGTTGGTCGAGCACTGGCGACGCCGGTTGATCCCTCGTCGGTTTTCCCGGTCATGCCCGCCAAAACGTTGGGTGGGCAGGTTTAACATCCTCCTCAATCACCTCACCTCAAACCCTCACTCTGCATCATCATGCCGCCCAAGAACAACATTGCCCTTCTCACAGAAGGCCAAGCGTACATACAAAGGGCCAAAAAGGCCAGGCAAGACCAAGTAGAGGAGATCAAATTCGACGATGCAGCCAGAAGGTGCGTTCGACTCTGGCGCGCTCGCTAACGAGACAGCGAATGGTTGACCGGCTTCAGCAAAAGGAAAAAGGCCAAGGTCGAAGAGAAGCGGTCAAGGGCAAAGGAGAGAGACAGGGCTGCGCACGTGGAGGAGAGGCGCAAGGTGAGTCGCTTGTGTAGACCTCGATGCGATCCAAAATCTGTGCTAAACCTATAGGCTCGGCAAGAACTGAAAGAACGGGCGAAACAGAATGTCAAGAGTGTCCGCACTGCCATGGGTCTCGATGTCTCTGACGACGATGAGGAGGGTGCCGGAGACGAAGACGAAAAGCCAAAGGGTGGGCCGTCCAGGCCAATCCAGCAGGACATCGAGTTCGAGGACGACGATCAGCTTGCAACAGTTACTATCATGGACGACTTTGATCCTTCAGCCTTGACTGTTGTACCAGAGGCCGATCGCGGATCGCCTGCTGTCGAGCATTCGACAGAGACCAAAGCCAAGGTCAAACTACCTAACTTGCCGGCCAGCAGCAAACGTGCGGCGCAGAAAATCAAGAGGGACAAGGCGGCCAAGGAGGAGAAGAAGAAGTCGAGAAGCATGGAGACAAAGTCCGAGAGAAAGTTTGGACGGGCAATGGAGGCGAAAAGACGGGTGAAAAAGGCGGGGATGGCAATGGAGAGAGATGGCAAGAGTCGTGGAAGGCCTTCGAGCAGAGGAACGCAGAAGAAGGGGAGGAAATGATAATTTGCAGCTTGCCATGGTGTAATAGTAATAATGTCATGATCAAAAGACTGTACGACGATGACCCGCTGCACTAGTATACCGGGCGTAACCTCAAGAATGGGGATAACGGGAAGGATGCATGCCATGGGGGAGTGATACGTATATGATGATATACGGGGTGCAAGTTACCCTAGATAGCGGTTTGACGGATCCGTCGCGGGCGGGTCGGCCGCCGGCTTGTAACGTTTGGTTGCTCGGGTGGTTGCTCGGGTGGTGCGGTGCTCGCTCACCCCTTACATTTGACCTGTTGATCACCACCATCTCCCATTCCTTCAGCCTTTGCATACATCCTCCGGCGTCGCCTCTCTCTCTCTCTCTCCATCTTGTCATCCGCCATGCAATCTGCTCTCCCCAGATCAACTTCACCCTCCACATCTCCAGCGCTTCGTCATTCACCTCAACTGTCCTCGCTCCCATTACCATCCATTCCCGAGCCGGCCTCGATTTCTTTGCGACGCAACGCTTCTTCTTCATCCCATCGCTCTTCTGCAGCAGGCCCGTCCCCCCGACCGTCGTACAGCAATTTGCCCTCTCAACCTTCTTCGGCCTCGGGCTCGCGCAGCGGCAGTCTCATCTCCACCCCGCGCTTGTTGTCCCGCCGCAACTCGGCCAAGGAGCCACATCGACCGACAGGACTTTTTCGCAAGGTCTCGCTCAGAAGTCAACAAGACGATGAATTGACCAGGAGTCCACTGTCTGAGTCGGGCAGCGGAGAGGTGTGAGTGATGCACCGATGTCCAGCCGACCTGAAACCCCCTTGCTGACCATAGGGTGGAAACACTGCACGCGAGGTTGGAGAAGGATCCCGAGTCCGGACGAAAGATGATCAACCAATACATTGTTCAACACGAGATTGGGCGCGGCACACATGGCCGTGTCAGACTGGGCGAAGAGGTCACTGTCGATCTGAATGGGGAAGCGGGTTCAAGCGTCCGAACGTTATATGTGAGGCATCGGCCGGATGAGGTTATGTGCTCAGGCTAATTCGCAGGCAATCAAGATCGTAGATCGCATACCCAAAAGGAAACGTCTGACAGGCTTAAATCGTAATCGTGCCAGCCAGGGGAAACTCGTCAACGAAAGCGAGTAAGCTGTTTGCTGGTTGTGACTCACAACCCTGCGCTCATTGCATCAGAATCCGTAAAGAGATCGCCATTTTCAAGAAGGTCAACCACCCTAACGTTGTTAGGATGAAGGAGATTATCGACGACCCTGAGAATAGCAAACTGTTTATGATCATGGAGTATTGCGAAAGGGGAGAGATCAAATGGAAACTGGACGACGGAGGACCGGCGCTCACTTTGGGTGAGACTAGGCGGATCTTCAGAGAGACATTGCTGGGATTGGAGTATTGTATGTGGATCGTCTCGTGATCTTACCTCGCTGACAAACAGTACATCACCAGGGCATCATCCACCGCGACATCAAACCGTCCAATCTGTTATTGAGCAGCGATGGCACCGTCAAGATATCCGATTTTGGTTGTTCTCACTACTCCGAAGCTCTCAAAACCGCTGCAGCACAAGGAGACGGCGAAGACTATGTCGACGACATCGAGTTAGCCAAAACGGCAGGCTCTCCGGCGTTCTTTGCTCCAGAAATGTGCTATTCCGGACTGGACCATGATATGGATCGTCGCACGGATTTGCCGTCAATCTCCCTTCGCCCGCCTTCACTGGAGAACACCGAAACAAGGGCCAGCCGGTCAGATCCGCTTGTGGTTGCACCGGTCGGACGTTCAGAACCACTCAAACCGACTTTCAGCAATGATTCGGCATTGTCCCGTCCCGGTTCAGCTCGATCTGGGTCAGCCTCCACATTGCCTCGACGAGATCGCCTTCCGATAACGAATGCCATCGACGTGTGGGCGCTTGGGGTGACGCTATACTGCTTGCTGTTTGGTCAGACGCCATTCGACGCCCCAAACGAGTACCTTCTCATGCAAGTCATCCCGACGGCGGAGTACGAGATCCCGGCGACCATGGGCAGCGATGCTCTGCCCGTCAGCGGGCCCGAGGCACGAGAATGCTTGGATTTACTGCGAAAACTACTGGAGAAGGATCCGGCGAAACGTATCTCACTCGAGCAGGCCAAGGTATGCAGATGGCTCTTGCAAGACGCATGCTCATGTGACAGAAACATCCCTTTACTCTTCGAGGCTTAACCGACCCCAACAATTGGCTCGCGAGCACGGATCCTCACACTCAAAGCTTCGTCACTGTGTCAAATGACGAAGTAGCGGTCGTAGTCAAATCGCGAACCTTCGCCCGACTCAAAGAGAAGGTTCACCATCTTACCACCAAAATCTTATCGAGAAGTCGTAGTCGGAGCATCACCGACAGCAACGCAGATGATACGTCTAGACGCCCTCCACCGTCACCCCGCCCTCCGGGCTTAGCGCGGCGAATGTCCTTGTTGAACGATGCTCGTCAGGCGTCCCCAGCGCGACCATCACCCGTCTACGTCCCGGTCAATGACGATGACGATCGACCACTCGCTTCAACGGGGTCGTTGGATAAACTCAAACAGTCTCCTCCTTCGTATCTTCGGCGACGACAGTCCAGTGACATCGATGTGCTGGGCCGACAGCGGTCTCCGAGTGCGGCATCGAGCTCGAATATTGGGAAAATCGTGCGTCTTCTCTCTCGGAACGGCAGTCAACGCTCGTCAACCCAACAGCGAAGTCCGGTGCATGTGGATGAGGCTACGTTCCACCGGATGAGTCTCGATGATCAAGTACCTCGGCAGAGTTTGGAGACCTTTGAATCCAGCTCATCCCGGGAGCCGGATCCCCTATGGGAGTCTCGTTTGGAACACGAACGCAATCGCCAAGACTCCAACCTGAGCGAGGAAGTCGATTGGAACGAAACGCTTTCGGATGATGACGAGTATGACCAGCCGCCGTCCACTTTGCCTCCGAGTGCGCCCAACCTCAAAACCAGCTGGGGCCTTGACGGCGCGGCCACTCCCAATCTTATTCGGTCAGGTTCGCCTCATCGCCTCGCCTACGACCGGACAAGCAGTCCTTTGCGCGGTGTGGCCGATGAAGCTGTCGATGACGACAGCGACGCTCTAGCAATCTCGGTAGGTAGTAGAAGAGGCCGCAAAGGTTCCATGCTAGCAGAGCGACGAGCAGAGTAGCTGGCTACCTACATGCATTCATGTTTACGTACATAACGGGCGAGTCGTCGAGAAGTATAGAAAGGGTATGAAGAGCTACGAAACACTAGTACGTATATTGAGGTATACCAACTTGCTACGGAACTCTGTATGTACAGAGGGTATGTACTGTCGTGCGACCACTACAGAAGGATACGGACATACAACCTATGAACTCTCAGAACAAGCCCGAAAGTTGCGGAAGGAAACTGTTCTTAGTAAAGTCGGCTTGCTCAAGAAACAGAAGCACTCACGTCGCCCCAACGCCGAGCCCGAATATGACCGCTCCCCAGAGAACCTTTTGCGCTGTGCCCTCGGCGCGCTCCACTCGCTTACTAGTTTTAATGACGCGCTCACCAACGTTACCTTCAGATACGACCACTTCGGTTTCCTCTCCCTGTCCGCGCTTTCGACCTCGACTGCTTTCCGCCACGCCTTCAAACTCTTCCCCGGCCGCAGCCGAAGCCTGCATGTCTCGTTTCAGCTCTTGAACAAGACGCTTCGACTTCTGGATTTCCTCATCAACATTGACCGGGGCACCGCTAGGTGAGGTTATAGTAGTAGTGGCCTCGAGGGTGAACTGTCGTTCTTCCTCATGACCCCTTTGCCGCTTGGGTGCTGGCGAGGCCGTATCGCGGGCCGGTCCCTGACGAGATCGTTCCAGCTGCTCAGCAGCCGCTTGAGAGCGCTGTGATTTACGATAGGCAACATTGGGGTCCGGAACAGCGCGCGCGAGCGCCTACACTCTTTAGCCGAATCCCTCGGTAATTTGGGCTTACAGTGACGAGGTCTGTGATATGGTATGCTGGAGCGAGATGCAATGCCAAATGCCTGCTGACCCTGATGATCAGCGGAGACGTGTGAATGCTGACTTGTGTTGGACGTGCCATTGTCCTGCCAGTCGCACAACATCGAGACCGCGACCCCCATTGGTGTCGCGAATATCGAACGAGGACTTGACCTTTGCATCAGCAAAAGCTCCCAAGTATACGGAGGCGTCCTACCCAGTCCATTTCACGTCGTTCGTCCTCTTCAGATGCGCCGGGGAATGCGACCTTGAACATTGTGGTCAGAGAAATGGCATTGGTGTCGTATCGGCGGAGAATGAAAGCGTGGGCGTTGTTTCCAGGCTGAGGTGGTGAGCGAATGACCAGGGCAACTCTTCTTTGGAGAATCGCTCACAATGGGTACCTTGATGCGTCCAACCACAATCTCTTTGGCCTCGCGGACGATGGTTTGGAACTTGACGACGGTGATGTCTTCCGGCACTTTGGCGTGAGCACTGGCAACTACATCTGCGCAGCCCATAACTCACGATTTGACAAGTGTGGGTTGCGGTTGTTCAGAGGCAGACGAGGCCTGTTCTGACTGTGTGGAGTCGGCGTGAGATCGTACGATGTAGCGTTCGGCGGCACGGGGTTGTTGCCGGGATAAGGAGGGGGCGGGACTGTGTTGAGAAGGTCGGACACATCGTCGTACGCAACGGAGTTTGTGTTGGCGTTGTTGGCGGTAGAGCTCATGACTGTGATGCTGTTGCTGTGAGCCGATTGCGAAGAATGATTGGTGCAAGTCTGTTCGGAAATGAAGATTAGTCCCCGATGTGAGGTGATGATGATTGGGAAGGAAAGTGATTGACCGAGCGCCACAGGGTGTGAGTAGGTAGACATGGAGACGCGTCGCCGCCCCCGAGTCGACTGTCTCGCTGGTTGTGCTCTTTGTGGCACTCACGTGGCGATCACGTGAGCTGTTCCCAACCAACGGACATGGCCGCTCACGGTTATAATTTCCGCTCAGACCAGTGTCTACCGTTGTATTTTCTCTTGCCTTTGCCTGCTTGATCTCTTGTCTCCCTCCATCACCAGTCTCGTTCCCATCATCGACCACTCAACATGCCCCGATCAAAGAGGTCCAAGGTCACGACATTATCCAAGACACCCATCCGGACGACAAAGGCTTCCAAGGCAGCCCTCGTCACTCAGATCCGCGATGCCATCGACCAGTATGAGCATGTTTGGGTGTTTAGCGTAGGCGACATGCGCAATGAAGGCCTCAAGCAAGTTCGAGCCCAGTGGCGCGGATCTGGTCGGTTCTTCTTCGGCAAAGGCAAGGTCATGGCGAAAGCTCTCGGTGAGACACCTGAGACGGAGCACCAAGAAGGTCTTCATCATCTTGCATCGGTCAGTCCATTACGCGCCTGAATCGACAGACGATTTCAAACTGATGTTCAGCGTCTTCGAGGCCCAGTCGGCATTTTCTTGACCTCTCATCCAGTCGACGAGACCAAAGAATGGTTCGAGACCTACGTCAAGCCCGAATACGCGCGAATGGGCGCGATTGCCACACGTGGCCTCGTCCTGCCAGAAGGTAAGCTTTGCTTTCAGACCCTTCAGCTATCTAATCTCAGGACCAATCCTGACGCCTTACACGGAGCCTGCATCTGGGGATCCCTTTCCACATTCCATGGAGCCTCAATTGCGAGCACTGGGTCTCGCTACAACTCTGGTCAAGGGCGTTCCTTCTCTCAACAACCCCCACGCTGTCTGCGCTACCGGCGAAAAGTTGAGCAGCGAGAAGTGCCGGATCTTGAAACTGCTGGGTGTCCAGATGGCGGTGAGCGAACACTTGACGCTCGTCAATCACGTCGTCCCGCTGATCGCCAGGAATTCAAGATCCACCTTGGGTCTAGATGGTCCAAGGGCGAGGGCTTTGTGCAAGGGAATGACATTAACGACGACTCCGATTCAGATTCCGAGATGGCTTGATGTAATTCATATGTACACTATCATAGACAACCGGTTGATCATGTACAAAATGCTTTACAACTACAACGTCATATGGCTTCCCACCTAGTCTTTGCCATCCAGGAACTGCGCGAGGCCACCCATGGCGGCTACATTGCCGTGACCCGAATTTATGCTCCGGGTGAGGTGATACTTGAGACCATTGGCCTGCTTATACACCTTGCCACAACCCTCAATCGGGCAGGGAAACTTCTTCTCCCCTTCCATGTCGCTTGCCGACGCTTCTTCCCTTTGAGCCGCTCGCTCGGCTTTCTTTTGTGCCTTCTTGAGTGCGCGAGCCTGTAATTGTTCCGTTGTCAATTCCGCAATGGCAGGGTGTTGCAAAACGCCTGGTGGGCCAGGATTTCCCGGATTGAAGGACAGCAAGCTCGGCGGAAGACATTGCGGTGGTGTACTGATGCCTTGTGGTCGGAATGCTGTGGCCCAGGGGCTAGCAGGTGCACTCGAGTAAGCCGGTCGATGGCCGCTCGCGCGGGATTGCAAGAAGTTTGCTGGAGTAGGTTGATGCGGCTGCGCATCATCCATCTCGATGTCCATCATCCCCGGGGGTGTGGGTACCTCCCCATGCTGTGAAGGTGGTTGCGAGGCGTGTAAAGGCTGTGTCATGGGCGGTATAGGTGGAAGAGGTTCGCGAATCGGCATAGCCGCTTGTGCCGCACTAATGGCAGCCATCCTGGCATCAGGAGGCAGATTGGCATGTTCCTCTTCATAACTGTGTATATTCAGCGAGATCACACAGTAACCGCAGAGTGAGGACTTACTGCTCGAGGAGGTCGTGTAAGCCATTCAGTTGTCGGCCACAACATGTAAAGTCCCTAACATATTTGGCTTCCAGCTCCCGATCTCGTTCCCGGCCGAAGCTGGTCCCTAGAGCCCCCAAGCTCCCTACAAAACTACCGGAAGTCCCCCATGGCGTGTTGTTCGGTGCCCAATGCGGAGGCGAGATTGACATGCCGAATGAAGACGAACCAGTGGTCGAAGATGTCGCGCCAAGCGCAGCTGCCGTGTATGACATGCCTTGGCCGAACGAGGATGGGTGGAATCCTGCATGTGGGTTGGAAGACGGAGATGGGTTGTGGTTACCAACACTCCTGCAGCCTGTGAGCGGACAGAACCTTTCGCCTTCGCAGAACTCACCGATAACCGTTGGTAACAGGAACCATACCGGACGCTTGCCGGGAAGAGGATGGCTGACCCATCGGAAGGTCTATCCCACCTGAGCCTGGATACATGTTCGACATGTTCCGCTAGCGAGAGAATCAGCACCGCTAATGCCGAAATCCTTCGGATTCCCCTCGCCTGATCTGTCGATGAAGGCCGAAGATATTCCAGCTGGGTACGCCAGTGGCGTAAATCAAGCGACGAAGTAGGTGGGACAGTGTTCCAGGGCAGATGCAGATAACGGAGACTATTCCAATGGAAAGATCGATCGATGAGGTCCGAGCAAACACGAGCGAGCGGTTTGCGCTATAAGGGTGGAGGATCACGCGAGAGATAATACAAGTTGAGGAGGTGAGAGATGACAAGACACAAGATGATTCATCTACTCTTCCTAGGCATTGATGATCGAGAGGTCGGAGTATGCCGATACCGGTTAAGGGAAGACTATTACCGGATTCAGTAATTGTTCTACTAGCGGCAAATTTACGTGGCACAGGCGGCGATCGCCGGCGGTTACCCAAATGCGCTGATTCCCCAAAAGCCAGCAGGTTTGGCAGGCATGCAGGCTCGCATGCAGGTATCAGCTGCGGCATTTTCACTGCATTCTGCATTCGTGCATCAGGAAGGAAGAAATCGGACTCGGCGGTTAGTTGTGATCACTGCAAAGTACAAGAATGCCAAGTCAAAGACTCTTATGCAGAGCAGTTGTTGTTCAAATACAACTCAGCTTTGCATGGAGACTTTGCGCATTAATCCAGCAGACCCATTTCACAAATGACATTCAACATGTAAGAAGACATGTTTGTCGTGGCGCTGAATGTGAGAACCTCACGAGAAGCGTGGTGATTTCAGCTGAGTCTGGGGTGGTCAAGCATCCAGACGAAGGGAGCTTTCAGTTCTCGGCGTCCATCTCAGCTCAGTGGGAAAACTTTGTTGTTCCGCACCTGAAAGGAAGCCTTTGCTTTGCAGAGTGTTCAGTGTTCTCGAGACTCTCCGCGCTCAACCACCGCCACAAGAGACGTGCAGGCTTACCTGTTTAAACACAAGCCACGATGGGCAAACGTACGTATTTGTCACGCCTTTGCCTGCTCGCTCACTTCCCTCCCTTTCGCTCCCCTCGGCCATGTGTGGACCGCAGCAAGTCTCGGCAATATGTAGTGCTTGAAAGGTCAGTCCGCAGAGGGCAGTGGAAGAGCTACGGCAATGCAGTGACAATTAACGCTTTCAATTCGAATTCATGTCTTCATCCGATCAAGTCTGCGGCAGCTCCCTTCTGCCGAAGTGCGTACGAGGGATCCGAAGTTACGAGGAAGGTTGCAGTCATGGAGCAACGCGTAGCATTACAGAGGAGTGCGTAGCATTTCCGGTACCCAAACTGGCTGAACATCGGATCAATTGGCAAAGCACCTTGTAACGTCTAATTGGCCCCTCCGGGCGAAAGGGCGAAAAATTAACAATAACACAGTCTTAGGAGGGGGTCCCCACTTTCCCATCTTGGCATTTGTGGCCGCTTCGGGAAGATTTCGGCGGGATGAGGCAAGACTTGCACAATATGACGAATAAAGTGGCAGCCAAAGTCACACATGGGCCTGCAGTAATGAAACTCATCCATACACACAGAAGTGGGCGTGGATGCACTTATAAGTCAGCTCAAACATTCATCTAATTTTGGCATCTTACTTGCTGTGCATCTAATTTATTGACACCGAAGCTTCACGCGAAACTTTGTGTAGTTTCCGAGTTTCTCCATGTATGGCAACCAGAGACCGGCTCTTCGGAGTCAGGGTTAACATACCTGGTGTCCCGGCTCCTCAGCTTCGCGCCTCGAGCTCATTCAAACTCAAATTCACCGGCAGATGACCATGACTGAAAGTCACAACATCGGGATCGTTTCCACGACGACCAAGAACTTCTTACTCAGACCATCTTTACTCAACATGCGCTCACGTCTTATCAGCACCCGCCTAGGCTGTGGCTTGTACGCATAGCTCAACTACTAGCTCAGCATCTGCAAGATGCGGAAAGATAATTTGCCCCGTGAAGGAACTGTGCGTGTGCGCTCAATCCGTAGCTCAAGTGCGCACAGCTCCCTCTGCTGTGGTCGTGTAATCGAAAGGATTGCTCCACGTCCATTCAACATCGTGGGAAACGACAAGGAGTGGCCTTCGTCGGTGAACGAAGGTCCAAAACAATTCTTATGAAATGTGTTTGATCACGAGAGTATTCGTCTCTTCGAGTAGCTTACGACGAGCTCGCCTACATTTCAGGTAGGGCAGATGATGCTGAGCTACAACACCCGTCTGACAAGCCCCGCGAACAACTGTAACTTTTTCTGACAAGCAAACCATCACTTTCACTGGTATGCCCTAAGATAAAGCAGTGGGAAAGTGAAGGTGGTGCTACACTAGCCAAAAAAGCTGTTCTACAAACGATGCATAGGGGTCTTCCGCTGCATCATTTGGCAATTAAGGGTGACGGACCACATGGGCAGCAAACGTGTTCCAGGTTCCGGAGTCGTTTTTGTGTGTTGTGCATAAAGCACGAGATCAGGCCCGACGTCATACCTTTCAATGATACATCCAAAGACTTTGAGGTCTCAAGGGAGCATACTGACTGCAAGGTACCCCCTCAGTTTCGTATCCTAGGTATCCTTGCCTGACTAGGCTAAGATTGCCCCGAAGTCCGACTAAAACTGACGCTTTCGAATGCGACGTTGCGTCGAGAATACGTGCAGCTGGCGAGAAGGAGTGTAGGGCCAAGATACTGTGGGGGCTTTGAATTGACTGTTAATGGACCATTGATAGGGTTCTACGTACTCAGATATCCTCTTCTACCTCACTCCTCGCCGCTCGACGTTCCGCCTTCCACGCCCTGTCTTCCCTGCGCTGCCTGATCGCACGACGTCCAGGCCATCATTGCGTATGGTCATCTGCGGTCCCAGGCCCATGAAATGCGACAGAACGGGAAACACCAACCTAACGAGAGGCCGACAGCCCAGATGAGACGATGAGCGCTATGTTGGGCGGCGATGATCAATGGTCAAGGAACGTCGAGAACCTTAGTCGTGGCGCCGAACTCGAGGTGGACAGGAAGGACAGGGGTGGCACGGTCGGGGTTCAGGTCGTTCACGGACGTCAGCAAGTTGCAATCGACTTCTCTCGGCGTATTCCCCAACCAGAAGGGTTGAGATATGCAGTCGAGATCGCCTCCGAGGCTTACGCGTGGTCACGCCAGGAACACCCTAGTCGCATGGTTCTTTAAAACACAGTGGTGCGAACATTCTCGAGGTAGCAGTGACAGCAGAAGGCTATCAAACAGCGTGAAGATTCATGGGACTTTACGCCGCAACGGCGGTCTTCCTTGCTTCCATCTGCCAATGAGCATGGAAGTCCTAAATGATGTCCATAAACTCACGACGCATGTTCGACATACGGGTTTGCCGTTTTGCATAGTTGCTGCCGAATCCAGCTGCTTCCCACATCCTTTACCCGTCTTCCCTCCGATACCGCAACGCAGACATCTGGAGTGCCAGCGGGTATCACCTGGCCCCTTGAGAGTCCCTGTCTCGAAAAACCCAACCTTGAGATCGCATGAGGGACATGTCGTACTGTTTTCTGAGCGAAGACCACTGGTCGTTGGAGGTACTTGGGCGGCTTGAGTGGCAATCGCTATGAAATCATTAACCGCCCGTCGATTCGCTTGTATCGCGATTGCCGTGTCGCGCGTGACAATGGGCGGGGAGAAGCGAGGCATTGGACTGCGTTTGGCAGTGTGAAGCTCATGTTTGGGAAGGCGCGATGATCCAGGTGCGGGTCCATCGTCGAAAACCCTTGCGCAACCGAGGCAGGACGGAGCGCCGGAGGGCAGAAGCATGTGATCGATTTTGACCAGCGGTAAGGAGCAGTCTGACATCAGCTACATACATTGGTTGGGCATGTGGAGAGGCTCTCACGGGTGCAAACGAAGCACTTGCCATGCCACATGACATCACAACGACCTTTCACGTGAGGGCCGCCCTCTTCGCGTTCGCCCAGAATCGGGAGGCGGCACAGCTCGCACACCCCGAGTCGAAACGTGCCGGAGTAGCATTTTCGACAAAGGACATCGTCGCGCACGCATCCTTTCGACTCCCGTCTTTACGTCAGGAAGTGCACGTATGTGGCCAGCATGCTCACGGTGCGAGGTATAACTTGTGACCGGGAAGAATCGGGTCATTGCACATGGCGCAGGCAGGGTGTTTCACATTTGGGTCCAGTACACTGCCGTAGACTGGTAAGTAAGCGAAGTATGATCTGCAAAACCTGCCTCGCGCCAAAGCCTCGGAAGATTGGTCCAGAGGTATGTCAATGGTGCTGACGGGATTAAGAGGGGATGCCTCGCGCTTGGAAGAACCTGATGATGGGGCCGTGTAGCTTTGTGCCCATCGATCGGGGCTGCCTCGCTGTTGTGTCGGGGTCAGTAAGCCCTTGAGCGGAGTAGGTCGTTCTGAAGTTTAGCTGCAAGACGCAGGCCGATGTTGCTACTTACCTATGCCGCGACCACTACACCGTACACAGGTAGCATGCAGTGAGCTGAGCGCTAGTCCGCAGCCGTTGCAGACTATCATACTCGCAGCGAAAGGCTATGATCGTGTTGTCGTGAATGTGATGGCCACTGATCAAAGCCGGGACGGGTTGAAACAGGGTGGTCTGCGGTGGTCGTCCTGTTGAAACACGCTCATTACGTCATGCCAATGGAGGGGTCCATCCAGGGTCCAGCTCGGGTCGAACACTTCTTTCGTCCTCGACGTCCATCCCACATTTGCTGGTCCCATCCACTCTGTCCCACAACTCCACCGAGAATCATGCCGTGGCAGAAAACCTTGTCGGTAGCGAAGCTACCCTTCCATCCGTTTGCTTACCCCACAGCCAGTTGCCTCACAAAGCTAAAGGTGTCCACCTGATCACCGATATCGTTGTTAGGGAATGCCAGGAGGGACTACGAGGAGTGGATGTTGGCTTGTTCACATTGTCATGCCTGCATACCTCGGCCGGATTGACGGTGAGTCGTGGATGAATTTGTCTGCTCAAGCCAGATCAATGAGAACTGTGATCCCACGGTTAGGACGGGTGAGTGCGCAGTCTGCAATAACGCTGACAGCAGACATGGACATGGCGTATGTGCCGATGAGTAAGGGCCTCTGACAGCAGTCTGGACACCATTGTCCCAGAGTCCCTCCCTTGGGAGCACACCGATGAAGGCCCAGAGTGGGTTTACTCTAGAAAGGTCCAGGCGAAGCTCAATCATTAGCGATTCGGTCTCGCATCTCAAGACATCCCTTGTTGGCAACTCAGTAACAGTTCCGATCTCGAAGGGCAAATTGCTGTTGGGTACATGGCAAGGCTTGTGTCTCGCCGAATTTAGGCACTCGGGCGGAGGATGGGGAAGTGCGGGCTCTGGACGAAAAGTGGTTGCAACAATCTTGTAAGCGCCGAGTCGGCTGATGCCGCGAAGCTGACGCCAGACCGTAACCCAAAATGTCCATGTTACATGCAGTCAAGTACTTTACTCATCCAAAATTGGCGCCGGACCCAGCACTCTGTCCATCTCACGTCGTTCCTCTTCTTTTTGGTGCTTGTTTTTCTTCAACTTTTTGGCTGCAGTGGCGCCCGTCTTGCCCAGAATCTCAACAACGTTCTTGTCTGATTCAAGCCTAATGTCAGCTCTGTCTTCATGAAGCAGGTATGTTAACCCACTGTGAGACCGCCTTGGTGTCAAGCGAAGCTCCCTTGAGCAGGACAAACGGCTCGCTTTGCGTTCCAAGCAGACGGTTGAGGGTAGGTTCCAGGGCTTCGCCGTCGCCTGCGATCAGCGCCTGGGGGCAAATGAGGCTGGAATAAACTATACACACCTCTTTGGTCGAAATCGATGAAGACGGGCTCTGGCTTGATGTTATACGTCTTGAACACTGAACGGAGACTCCGCATCTTCGGGTCGCGGAGCTTGCCGAGGACCATGATAGGGAAATTGTCCCATTGAGTCTGGACGAGTTCTGCGAGCTCGGCAGGCGCGTTGGGAGAGGCTGGGTCGAACGGAAGGAGAAGCTCGGGGGCGATGGGCTCGGAAGGGTTGAATGGGGGAAGCATGTTTGCGGTGGTGCCGGTGATGAGCTGCAGTCAGCATGGAGTTCCGATGTTCGGGATGACACTTACACTCATCAAAGCAGCTAACTCCTCTGCCTTTGTCATCTCAATGTCCACGGGCACCGTTGGAGCTCGCGATCGCAGTCGGCCTTGCACTTTGAGCGAGTGGTGGGAGGGTCCAGCGGGCCTGTAGCCAGGCTCAAGATCCACGGGCGTTTCCGCGTCGGCAGCATTTCGCGCGAGCCAGACCGTCTGACGGACGACAGAGGCCCTTTGAGCGTTGAGAGCGGCTTGCTGGGACCAGGAGATGATGCACAAGCTGCCGAACAGCATGACGCACAAGACCGCCATGATAATGGGTCGTTGCCACCGCGGTACACGGGGCAGACGAGGCTTGAAGGCGGCCACGCTGATGCGCTTGGCAGGGACGTGTGTGAGGACAAAGTCCTTGTCATTAAAAGTATAGGTCGGGATCTTGTTCGGCAGCTGCAAGTTCAGCGGTGATTGAAGCCAAGGGTCGGATCAACTTGCCTGGCAGAAGGGAAGAAGGAGCTTGAATGGGTCAACCGGGGTTTCTTCCCGAGATGCCTCTTCCTCGTCGATGCTCCACATTGGCGTGATTATGCCTGTCACGGGCATAGACGGGAACCTGGCCCGAGGCTGATGAGTGGGCTTCTTGGGCAGCTCGGGAAGCGTGGATGCGTCGGAGAAGTATGCGGGCGTCGAGACACGGCGGTGCTTCTGGTACGGCAAGCGCGGCCGGCGAGGAGGCTCATCGACGTCACCATCGTCTGACGACGTCGCATCGGAGGAAATGGGCGAAAGAGGAGGTGGGGTGAGGGGCGGAGTAGCAAGGTTAATGCTTCCAGAGGGGGTGGGA
>JAHXHD010001388.1:0-12145 GCA_019857685.1 Papiliotrema terrestris | reverse complement strand
GCCGAATCTCGCATTCGGGCAACAGAACGCCCTCCCGCCCTCGCTTCCCCTTTGTGCTCGGCAAAGGTCTCGGAGTGGAGCTCGATCACTTTGCGTTGCGTGACCTCGCCCTGGCCAGCAATGCCCAGCCTCCGGCGGTGATCAGAGACGTCCGGATTTCGGGCGGATACAAATGGATTGAGCCGCCGCCGGGCGTAAGCGGCCCGACCATTGCAGTACCGGGAGCGCCCGATATCTGGATGGGACGCGCTCGCACCGATGCGCGGCTGAAACGTGATGCGGACCTGGAAGGCAACGTAGAGTACCCCGACTGTGAGTTCGACAGACCCTGAGTCGTGTTGACGGCAGATAACGGAGAGAGTATGCCGAAGGGGTATGACCCCCTTGACCTCGTCTTCAACTCGCTCAAGTCTCCCGCCGAACTGGACGGCGTACAGATTCTCACGGGGCGAGATAACCTCAAGAAGTTGTTTTCGGTGTGCTGTGGCAGCCGACGATTCCACGACTTCCGCCTCGACGCGCGTGTGATCCCGGGATCGAGGCTCGTCATGCTCAGCCGTTGGGAGCTCCCGGCGGCACTGCGCGGGCGCGAACCGCAGAGCTGGCATCTGGCGTTTCACGAGCAGAACACGTTGAGACTCTTCGAGGGATCAGACCGGACGCCGGGGTATCACCGTATCTTGCGATACAACTTTGGCGGTCTGCTCATGATGGTCAAGTGTGATGTTTCGGCTGCGTTGCCGTGGGACGGGTGCAATCCCAACGATGGCGACGGGACGCGCGCGTCTGTGGCCGGAAAAACCGACGAAGGCGACGATACCGGCGAGGAAGAGCACAAATGCAGAAGTCGAGATGACTGGAAAATCGACCAGGACGACTTGGACGACTTGATGTCGCTTGACTCGTTCTCGTTCTACCGAGACCCCGGCACCAACGACGCCGTCTTCTCCGGCCCTCCCCGACGACTATCGAGCGGGGTGAACATGGTTCCAACCCCTTTCCCTCATCCGCCACAAGGCCACCTCATCTCGCTGAAGACGAGACAGACGTACCCTGGTGCGCCCCGCGGGATTCGCCACCTCTCGCAAGCAGACGCGGCCTTCTCGATGGTCTTTTTCGGGCAGATCGGCAATGTGTATCTCGCACACCACTGGGATGGCGAGTTCGAGACCCAGATGCTGGAATATCGTCTGGGAGAGGGTACCTTGGCTGACATGGAGAGGGGCCACGCGGGCACCATCCGGAAGGTCAGAGACGTGCTGAAGTGGATATATGACTCCACACTGAAGCACGGGTCGGTTGGGGTGGTGTTCTCCGGAGGTCAAGTGAGGTGCTTTGCGAAAAGGGATGCGGACGTTGACGGGGCACTGAGCGAGGAATCTTGGGAGGTGATCAGGCAGTCGGGCATTCAAAGCGTCGTGTGACCGGTGATCTGCAGGCTATTCGTGCCACCTCCACACCTTGACCTAGTACACCTCCAGACATGCACGCACAGTCCCCTCCTCACTGCTTGCCGCCGCACGCAGCCGACCGAAGCGCACCGAACCAGAGATTTCGGGGTTTCTCCAGACGGTAAAGCGAGGGTTAGGACAGCCACATGAGCTTCCTCATTCTTGGTTGGTGTCACTTCGCTTGTTCACGCGGGCTTCGCTCTGCGACAGTAGCGCACCAGACTTCGAGGGCAGGATCCACGCCTCTATGGAACCCGTTGAGGACAACTGACGCCTGGACGATAGCAAAGATCGGGCGACGGCCTTCATGGCCTGGAAGTGGCAAAGCCAAAGCATGGCGACGGTCATGAACCGTACAAGACCCCTCATACATGCAAATTCCACCTGCTGATATCGTTACTGGTCGATGCTGGGTATATGCGGAAACGTCGAGCTATCCTATTACAACGGAGGCAAGTTCCTCTTGCACAACGGACAGATGGTCTGGGATCAGCTTTCAGCCACGTTCGACGTTCGGCATGATGCGCAAGACTCGGCGACTCACCTTGATAGCCAGCCATTGGCTCAAGCACTTGGTGTGGAACAAATGATGACATGGCGCGAGAGCGTACCCTCTTCGCGGGTTGATGCCTAGTAAGACCTCGCCAGATGGGCCGGGACGCGTATCGACATCTTCCATGCAGATGCTGCAGACTCGCTCTTCGGCAGGCGTGGCACTCTCGGCGTCGGGCGGAGGGAGCAGCGGATGGTAGTTGTACGAGTCGATTGGGGCGAACTGGCATCAGTAGTCATCGGCTTCACATCACGTACACTTTTGGGCAGGCTGGTTGTCAGCTTCGCGACTGCTACAGCAAAGTATCACTCACAAGAAGGCCGGCCCGAAGCGCTCCTGCGCGAAGAGCATCATGATCTGCAGCCATTGCCACACGACCAGGCCCCACACCCACTTGGACGTCTTGACGAAGAACACATTTTCGTCATATGCAAGCGCATCTGCCATGAGCTCGGCCGATGATTTTGTTACGCGGTCAAGCTCACACAGCGGAAGAGCGAGCCTGCCGATCGATGTGCCAATGACGAATGAATGATCCAGCGCGTGACTGTTTCCGCGTCGCGCGTTCCGCCAGATCTGCGGCACCCAGAAAGAAAAGATGACGAACAGGAAAAATGGAATGACGGGCGGGAGGAACGCGAATTGAAAGAAGACGAACACGAGCACGATGATGAGCACGACTGACCGTCAGCGCTCATAAAGGGGTCCGCTCTTGACAAAGACTCACTGCGGAGTCTCGGGTGCGCATCGAAAGCGTTCCGTACGCGCCCGAGTGGGCTAGGACGGGGACCTTCCAGGAGCGGTGTTACGACGGTGGTCTCCCCGTCTTCGCCGACTGTCGGCAACGGCGTGGCCGAGACGGGCGGGGTGGGCGGTGCCGTCACTCGCTCTGGCGCTTGTATCCGATGCAGCAGAACAGCATATCGCTGCGAGTAAGCCGACGCTTCGACCTCCCGTCTCCACACTCACTGGGCCGAACACTATAGCTGAGCACAGGCAGAGGAAGCCCGGCACCAGCATCGGTAAGCTGGTCCTGTTGTCCGACATGATACCGACCACTACGTGCGCGGAGAAGATCCAACTGTCCGTCACGCCCATGATGACGACAGTCCACAGTGAGACTTTGGCCAACGTCGACGGCGTCCGCGTAACTTCCATTTGGCGCACAAGCAAGACTAGTACCAGCAGTTGCGCTGCTGTTGCGAATGCGGCGTCTGCGAGTCAGCGGGGGCTCGTTGAGCGAGAACAGGCTATCAGCCACCTACAGTTCAGTGACCTGGCCCAGAAACCGTCAATCGTCACACCCTTCCCGCCCTCGAGCCCGAATGCCCACCCGCACTGATCCGCGACCAGCACCCCGCCTAGTCCCACTCCTTCCCAGTAGTTCGGCGGACCCGGGAGCGAGACTTTGATTCCCGTCGGTTCGCGCATCTCCCCTTCGTACAGCTCCATCGCTGCGGGCGAAACACCGGGTGGCAGCGGCGGCAAGGCAAAGTGCATGAGCAACGGGCACCTGGTTTGCGTCTCGTCTGCGTATCAGCGATAGTCTTTCGGCGCATCAGTCCTGAGCTGGTCACTGACCGTCTGCCTTGACTTCAGACAGGTACAGACTTTGCTCCTGTGCCTTGAGTTCCTTCTCCAGCTCAGCGAGGATGATCCCCCTCGTGAGGTCCGCATGGTCTGGCCATAATCGGGGTATATTCCGTATGTCTATCCGCGTCCCGTCGGGCAGACCATAGAGATTGTAAGTCCCGTTCGGCACGTGATGGAGGCCGTAGAAGTTGTACTCGATCGTCGATTCGTCTGCAGCCGTGAGCGTCGCGGCGCCTTTGACCCATGTCCAGTCTGGCTTGGGAGCCTGGCCGCCGATTGCTGACGGGTGGTGCGCCGTATGTGAATGATCGTGCTCCGCTCCGGCGATCGTTGAGAAGTTGAACTCCGGCACCCGCTCCTTCAGGTTCATATCCCACTTGATCAAGCTCGACCAGGCGAACTCGCCTCGAAGCTCCGCCGCGAGCGTCTCGTTCCATGATGTGGTGTTCAGGTCGGGCACGTTCGTATCCTCGAAAAAGGGCGTATGTGAGCGGGCATGATGCCGGAGAAGGGGCTGTGGGTGCAGTCGGCCTTCGCGGTAAAAGCCGGAAATGTTGGTGAAGAATGCGTGCGAGGGGTCGTGAACGTATTGGGGCGGAATGATGCTTGTCGCTTGAAGCGTCGGTGCCTCGGGCTACCATCAGCTCCACCGCCTTCTGACCAAGGTGCTCCCTCATTGCCGTGATCCTCGCACTGCGATCTGCTGAGCTTGTGCTAGACTCACCTCGGTCCAGTTGCCCGTCCCATTCAGGAACCCCCGATACTCATCCACCAGCGTTCCCGCCAAATCCAACTGCGTCAAGCGGTGCACCAGCTCCCCGTCCGGCCCGATCTGTACAGGCGCCTGGGACACATTGTTTCCGCCCGACATGAAGAAGAAGAAGGCGGTGAGGAACAGCATGGAGCCGATATTGGGCCGCGGAGGCGGTCCCTGCGGGCCCATGAACGCTACGGGCAGATCACCAGGGCCGACAGTCGGTATGCCCGTCGGGCGCGCGTCGGGTCGAGGTGACCGGGGCGAAACCGGTCTCTGCCCCGACGGCGGGGGAGGAGGATCCGGCGTGGACATGGTATGAGGATGCAGGGGGAGATGGAGATGCGACGAGGTGATGTGTGATGTTGAGATTCGGACGTGGACTGGCGAGGGAAGCGTGTCATCCTCGGCACCCGGTCATTGCCGATGCTAGGCTTCGAACATTGCTTGCCCCGAGCCTTTGTTCCGGCGTGTATTTCGCGCACTGGTGGGTGGGGTCGACGGAACAGCAGAAGCGCGAAGCGTAGCCTTGAACGCCCGGGGGCGTAGGCGGTTCTCACATGAGTAAAATACAATGCATATGCGGTCGTCGTGGTCGTGATTATGCCTCAACGCTCTCGTCCAAGATTTGCCTCAACTCCTTGACCCGTTTCTCCGCTTCGCCCCACACCTGACATATGACCTGATCGCCACGCAAGCCCGTCACTCCTCCCAAGCCCTCCTGCCGAACGAGACGCGCCTGCCCTGCTTCATCCAAGGCGATGGTGATTGTCGTCGGCAGCAACGGCGATTCAAACGCAGTAGGATCTGGGAGGACGTGCGTTCTGCTGGTTAACATTCCATTCGCTGAGGATTATCCGTGTGAGACGCACGAGTCAAATACGCCAAAGGTGCAGGAGAGGGGTATCCGGCCTAGTGGTAAGGGGAACGTCTCGGCTCTCACACAAGTCGTCCTCCCGGTGGTTTCATCGAAGTTCGCACGGGGCAACCGAGCTACGCCTTCAGCTTGCCGTTCGTCTCCACGACATCTGAAGCTCACTATCTCTCAATGCGGCCATCACGGCGAGAACAGCCGCGTCGAAAGCATTGCCGTCATAGTTGATACAAACCACATCGACGAACACCGACCACACCGCCCTTCCAGGTGCTATACACAGCGCAGCGGGAGGCAGAACACGGGAGCTACACGTCAGCTCACAGATGCAAACAGAGCGAGGTACTGACGAGACAATGAGGTCGTTGAGCCAGTTTGATAATGTCTGAGCTTCATCGGACGGAGGACCAGGCTTGAACCGGGGGGAACATATCGCCGGCAGATCGACATTGGGCACTAGGGTCAGCCACAGCAAGCGCAATAAACCCTAAAGCTCACCGACGAAGCCGTCTTCAGGAGTAGCGATGTTCGGCTCCGCAATCTCAGCCTTGATACCGCACACTATCGTCGTCTCTCCCACTCGGACCAGCGCTGAACCGTTTGCAGTTGATATTGATCCTGCAATGTCAGCTCCTGCGTGCATCAGGATCATCTGCGAGCGGACCAGTGTTGATGCTGACGTCACGCCAATCGACCAGCTTCCTTCCATCTGGTCTGTAGCCCTTCGAGACATAGCGAGAGAAGTACGACTTTGGGTGAAGGCGTTTGTACGATGCGGCCAGGACGGCGGACGACGGTCCAGCTTGTGGCTCGGCCGACATTCCGTCCGCTGGCTGCTGGGCAGATACTGCCGCCATCATTCGAGTTGAGCTGTACTGAGCGTCGAAGCTAGATGAACGGGTGTAAGTTGCAGAGAGGTGGATGTGCTGCGGTAATCGCGGGATGACCGTCGATCTTTCGTGGACCAAAGTTGAGACGTCGCGCAAAAGTCAGTTCGTAGCGTCATTCTGCTGAGATTCGCCACCCAGTTCACGTGCCACATGTCCCCCCGGGCGGCGATAGCCGGGGAAAGTCGGCTGGGCTGCAGATGCTCCCTCCCAGACGCGTGTGTCCGATGCCGGGTTGATATGACTTTACCTTTTTATCGTAGACGTCGCCATTTCATCATCCTCAACCTTCTTTTGTCAGACCCCATCTCGGTCCCCCTCTTGCGGCCGAAACCTCGAATCAAATCCGAGACCCGCTCGCCAGATGGCCCAGACGCACTCAGCATCGCCCTCCTCGCACATTTCGTCGAGATACGCCTCCGTGTCGCCTCGCCTATCTCGCTCGTCCCTCGCATCATCCACTTCACCTCCACCCTCAGGGTCGCGCCGCTCCACCTCGTCTTCCCGCTTGGCCCTCCGCACGCCCAGTGGAGCTCGCTCTAGCGAGCCAAAGGAGAACATACCCGTGGATCAGATGGCGGCCGATTACGATCTCAACCAACCACGCACGCGCTCCAAAGGCCTGTTGGACGATGCGCAAACAAATCACAAGGAGCTAGGGAACGGCGGTGGGAAGACATGGCGGGACGGTAGCGTCGACGGGGACGACGGATTCTTCTCGCACGGGCAGAACGACTCGGTGCTGTCCCGCAGAAACAGTGCCGGATCCCGAACGGGATCTGTGCGTTCGACGAAATCACCCGTCCACTCGTCGCGCGCCAACTCGCCCTCATCGCTGTACAACGGTCTTCCAACTCTGCCCACCGTCCCAGACGACGATGCCCTCTCGTTCTCCGAGCCAGGGAGCCCCATGAGCGAGTCGATCCGCGCCCCGCCTCCCGCATCGTCGACCCTCACGTCGCAAGGCAAACCCGTCACACGTAAACGCCGGAGCAGCAGCATCGTTCGCAAACCCTCTCCCGGCGTGACGCCGACGAAAGCAGTCGACTGGGAGATCCCGCGCAAGACGCTTCACTCGTCCATTGGCTTCCTCACCCTGTGGCTATACTGGCTCGATCCCCCGACGCTCAAGCCGCTCATCACCGTTCTCAGCACGGGCCTCGTCTCCGTGGCATCAGTCGATCTCCTTCGGCTGCGATTCCCCGCGTTTGCGGAGGTTTGGGAGCAGTTCTTGGGCTTCCTGATGCGCGAGAGCGAGCGCGACAAGATCAACGGGGTGGTGTGGTACCTCATAGGTGTGATCTTTGTGCTCGGTCTGTACCCGCGAGACGTCGCTGTCGTCTCGATTCTGACGTGAGTGCAGCAGGGACTCTCCCACTTTTCTTTATCTGTGCTGACAACAGCCTCTCCTGGTCCGATACCACCGCTTCGACGATTGGCCGACTCTGGGGCAAATACACCGCTCCTCTTCCGTCTCACGTTCCCGGAGTCAAGTTCCTTCCTTTCGCGCCGCGCAAATCCCTCGCCGGCTTCCTCGCGGCGACTTTCACCGGTATGCTCATCTGCCTTGGCTTTTGGCGGAATGGCAGCGGTGGCAGGTGGGATTTGCTGGACGGACATTGGGCAGGACTGGCCGTGACGTCTGCGGTGGTCGGTGTCGGAGGTGCCGTGGTCGAGGCTTTAGGTGAGTCTAAGATATCCGTGATCATGGACGTGGACTGAACGGCAGACCTCGGGCTGGATGACAACCTCACTCTTCCGATATTGAGCGGTGCGCTCATCTGGGCTTGGCTTGGCCTTACCAACCTGCTGTTCTAGGCGCACAGGCGTTGGGTCGCGCATCGTTTCAACGCGGTCACGCGCTTCGGCCTGACGGGGGTCCCGTGAGCCGTCTCATCATGGCCACGGGTGAGAAGGTGGCTATAGCTATACTGTCTCGTAACTGGAGAATGAGGATGACACGCATTCGTACGAGACACCGCGGGGGGGAGCCGGGTGTAGAATCGGCCGGTTACATTAGATATCTGACGGCATGGCTTGTTGTGTTTGGTTCCTCGTGACGACATATGCTACTTTATAGACAATGGTTGTGTGGGCGTATACGAGACAGTCATCATCATATGCATGCAGCAACATGCACTTTTGATCGCAGGCGACATCATCTTCTGCTTCCGCGTAAGACGATCCGGGCTGCAAAACACATGCTTGTGAATGGCGTGTTCGTTGCGCCATATCCGCCCCGCGCGGTGGAGGTCGGCCACTCGAGTCGGCATACGGACCGGAATGCTCGACTCGAGCCTCCTCTCGTCGTCCTCGAGGACACCTGGATTTGCTCCTGCAATACTGACACTGCGAGTTCAGGCGCGGAGCATCCACCTCCAGCCATCGTTAACCCCCCAGACACCATCACTTGAGCACGCACAGCAGCATGGTCCTCCCGCGACATATCAAAGTCGGTGTAGTGGTCTTTGAGGATGCCTTCCCCACGGATTTCGTTGGCCCACTCGACATCCTGAACACGCTCAAGCCCGAGTCGGACGCCTCGAAAGCAAACGACGTCTCGATAAGCAGTACAATCCTCGCCTCCTCGCTTGACCCTCTGCGCTTATGGGGCGGGATGAAGGTCGTCGCGGACCAGACGCTGCAAGAGGCCGCTGCAGAGGAATGGGACGCGGTGTTGGTATCCGGCGGGAGGGGCGCGCGGCCGTGGCTCGAGAGCAACTCAGCCGCGCAAGATTTCTTGAAGGCCGTGGTGCCGCGTACAAAGGTCGTCCTGACTGGTGAGTCGCTCGCTCACGCGTTCGGGGCCCTAGGCAGCGCGCAGTGGATATCGCCGGGTTGCCAACTTCTTCCCTGGTCGAGACAAGGAATACGATCGCCCCTTGTATCGCTGTATGACGTCCGATGGCGCTGAAGAGCAGTATGCACGGGCAGTTGGCTCCTTGCTGACACAGGCGCACTGAAAGGGCAGAGGGCCACGACGAACAAGGCGGCATACAAGTCTTGCGTGGTTCGTCTTGCAGCGCGCAACATTGATATCGCGCTGACCGGCAGGAGTACAACGCCGAGAAGGGTGTAGAATGGGTGCCGAAAGCGAGGTGAGTCAGTGCGCAGTGGCTTCAAGCCCGTGACGGACGAGCGAGGCAATGGCTGACGTCGCGCAGATGGGTCGTATCGGACAAGTTCTGGACGAGCTCGGGCGTGACGGCCGGGATCGACATGGCGGCTGCTTTCCTCAAGTCGTTTTTGTCGAGCCACCTCGGTGCGGAGCAAGGCAAGGCTCTCGCCGACAAGCTTCTGGGCGTTTTGGAGATCATGTGAGTGCTGGTGCTGGCGTTGTCCGCGTGGTTGTCGTTGTCCATGTCAAAGATCGTCGAGGACCGTTGATCGCTCACGCTCAGCGCGCATGACCAAGGCGACGACCCGTGGGCCGGATACTGGGGCGTCTCGTAGGCGCGCCATCTCGTAGCACACATACATACATGCAGCCGGCAGCCAAGCACTGCGTGATAAACTGAAGTCCCATCACCGCACACTTCCAGATCGTCCACCTCGGAGACCTGACACCCAGACCGAGCGCATTCGCTCCCACAACTTCCGCGCCCATGGGGATCGTCGCACTACTTCTTGTCCCCACCTGCGCCCTTGCCCGCGCCAGGGCCCTTACCCTTGCCCTTCTTCCCGCCCTCGAATCCAGGCCGGCCCTTGCCCTTTGGCTTGCCTTTATCCTTGTTTTTGATCCCCTTCTTCTTGTTCTTCTTGCTCTCGTTTCTCGCCGCGATATTGTCGTTCCGCTTCTTGATCGCGACAGCATGCGACTTCTCGAGGTCCTTCTTCCTGTCCGCCCTGAAGATGTCAGCACCTGAGCACAGGGAGGCGGGGGGTTCTTTTCGACTCACCACTCCTTGCCGCTCTTCGACTTCTTCTTCTCCAGCCTCTTGACCGCCTTCTTGAGCGTGCTCTCCTGGTCGGCCACCTTGCCGCCCTTGGCCCGCTCCTCGGCCTTGGCCCATCGTTCCCGCTCCTCGATCTCCTTTCGCTTCTCCTCCGGCAGGTTCGCGAGCTTGGCGTGGTGCTTCTCGAGATGCGCCAATGCCTGGGCAGGGTTCGAAAGCGATTTGAGCGGTGCCTTTGATTTGGACGACGACGGGAGCGAAACGGCGGGGAAGGAGACGGAGTCGAGGTCATTCTTCAATTGCGGGACGATCAGCTGTGTCTGGACGTCAGCTCGGCTCATTTGACCGATCCTCGACGCCCCGCCCTCCACGGGCTCCCCGTCCACACGGAGACAGATGGAGAACGCCCAGACCCACCTTGGCCGGCTTAGCCGTCGGCTCCTCCCGGGCCTTCCGTCTCTCCTCCTTCCTCAGCGCCCGTCGCTTATCCCTCATCTCCCCTCTCCTCCTCCTCTGCTCCGCCTCCAGCGCATCCCGGCTCTGCGGATCCGAATCGTCAATTCCACGGTCCTTCCTGAACCCCTCAATCTTGCTTTGCAACCTCGCGCGCAGGTCTCCAATGGATGTACTGGGCGGAAGAGGCTGGATCGCCGGCAAGGCGGGAGGGAGGGACGACTCGGCGTTGTTCGTCTCGGCGTCGGCGGAAGTTGATGAAGAGGGCTCGAGCAGGTCTGCGGCGGTCTGGTGGTTTGCCGGGTCGAGCTGGAGTCAGTGACGTCCCACCTTCAGAGCTCCTTCCATCCACGGATGTAAGAGCGGATCCACACCCCGCAGCTGGTCAGACTGGAACGCGTCCCACGCCGCCGGCTCGGTGCAAAGAAGGCGGCTCGAGGGTACTCGTCGAACTTACCTTGTTCTGCTTAGCCCGGCGCTTGTGTTCCTTCAGCTCCTCGCCCGTCTTCCTCTTCTTGTTCTTCATGAACTTCGAGTCGATCTGGACGTCAGCCTCTCCCCGATCTTTGCGTGGCCACAGGCCAGCACACCTCATCTTGATCCGGCGCAACGTAGAATTTGGAAGGAATGAGCGACAGGAGCGTCGTGAATGTCTTGTTGTGCTTTTCCAGAGACGCCATGAGCTCTGGCGCATGCGAGTGCGAGCTCGAGGATGCTGTGGTCGTCGCCATGTTATCGGGCGGCTGTCGGTGAGGAGAGGGTATGGATGCGAGCTCAGAGTGCGGATGGTCAAAATATCAGTCGACGGCATCAACGGCGAGACGCGAAGAAATCTTGTCGACGGGCGGACATCGCCGACATCTCCGCTTCTGTGGATCGCTTCTTACTGCACGGACCGCGATACATCATCTCCAAACACGAAGACTCAATGCAGACAGCGGCATGCGCAGATTTTCGTGAGAGAGACGCCAGCTGACCGCCCACATTTCCAGCTCGGGGCAGAAGTGTTGGGCGCACAGCCTTGTGGCCTTGAATTGGTGAAACGCTTGTGGCTCGACTCTGACCCGGTCAGATTTCACTCCCCTCGCCACCCTCGCCGTTGCTAACTCCGTCATTGGCCGCCGTGCCTTGAGCTTCGTCTGGAAACCACCTCCAACCACCGTCGAAGCACGATCATCGCTTCCCATGGCAGACCGATTTGCAAGGATATCACAACATGAAAGTGATGCCGGTTGACCGTGCGATCCGACCCTGAGCGGTCAGGTCGACGAAATCGCCGCTTGGATACCGTGCACCACGGCCGTGAGAGCGAGCGATGAGTAGATATATGAACCCCGCTTTTTATTTCGTCACTCGCATTGCTCCCGGTCTTCACGATTCGATCGCTGCACTCCAAACGATAATGCGCGCTTCTTGGCTTCTTTGGGCATCTCCCACTGACTGAATACTTGGCCTAGCTGCACAGATGTACGCGTACATCGACTCGACGATGTGCAGACGAATCACAACACATTCTAGGCAATTCTTACGGTAGTACCATATTTGCTACAGGACTGACATCGCTCCATACGGTCAACTCGCTCCAATCGCTCAACATCCCCACCGTCACCACCCCTGTTCTCCGCTCCGTCATCCCTCCACTCGCGCAACTCACTCCCCGACCCCATCCCACCCTCGCTTGATC
>JAHXHD010001387.1:0-18363 GCA_019857685.1 Papiliotrema terrestris | reverse complement strand
CGCCCCAACCGCCCACTATCAGCTTCCTGACCTCCTCGCCCACGCGGGTCCTCCGCTGGTTCGCCCACGCCTCGCCCGCCTGCAGTTGGAAGAAGGGCAAGATCACCCGCTCGCCGTACGGGTGCGCCTCTTCGATGCTCAGCGCTTGATGCACCACGTCCAGCCATGTAGGGATCGAGGCCAGCGACGGCGGCATGGACGTGATGAGCACGTTCGACTTGACAGCCTCGAACACCGCAGACGTAAGGTCGGCGAGGAATACCGTCCGCTCCGCCTGCACTGTCTCATCGTCCGAAGTTGAAATGACATGCTCGTCGATGAACGACAAGAGGGTCGAAACGTCGTTTAGGATCTGCTTTGGCGAGCGAGAGGGCGATTTCTCCAGCTGGAAAAGGACATGTTGGTCTGGCGAGCTGGTCGATGCTTTCCAATCTCCGCCCACCAGGGGTGCGACGAGGTCCCTGAGGAGCTTTGTCCGCAACGTGTCGAGCGTCGGCCTGAGAGAGCCGAAAGAAGAGAGTGTGGAGTATAGGTGCGAGAGGGAGTATGGCGGTGGTGTTGAGCTGGTCGAGCCGGCGCTGACTGGGCGAGGTACTGCTGCTCAGTTAAATACCACGGGATGTCGGGTTCGACTCACTTCGAGGCTGCTGCAGCGAGGTCCGCAACTGGACTTTCAGGCTGTGTTCCGAATCATTGACTCCCCCCTTGAACGAAACAGCCTTGCCGAAAGCGTCGGAGACTTGCTCGACGACCATCGACCGGAACAGCCCCAGCCGTTGCTACAATTAACGCAAGCTCAACACGCCAGCAGCTTCTGATCTGCGAGGAAGTCGCAGGCCAGAGACAGGACGCACCTGAGCAGCCTTGAGCGCCTGCGTATCACCCAAAATCCCCTCCGCGTCATCGAGCTTATACCCATCCCCACTCAGCTCATCCACCACCCACTCGTCCGCGCCCCGTCCGGCCCATATCGCCTCTTCGAGCTTGTCAATGCGTTCCGTCGTCCGCTGGAGCGACTTGAGGGCTTTGATATGTGCTTCCGCGCGTGCTTTGGCCTGTACGGCCGTGAAGTGCCGGTCGAGAAGCGTTAATACGGGAGGGAGGAACGACGTCTGGCTTGAGCTCTGTCGACCTCTCGGGAATGTGGAAGCTCACCTCGGCGTCGGTCGGGTCGAGCTGTTGCTCTACCTCCTCGAGTGTCCGTTGCATTGAGGCGAAGTCTGTGCCCAGATCCGCGCCGAGGCGGATATGTGAGGATATGTCGGGGAAGTTGTCGAGGACGAGCTGGTGGGTTCGTTGCTGCCTGTCAGCTGGACTGTTGGGCTCGGCTCGGCCGGGTCTGCAGCGCTCTTCCAGTGATAAAACCAGTGTACTAGGTTTTCCTCAAGACGAGGTTGTAGACGCACCTTGTTGTTTGTGATTGCCTCCTGGAGCTTGGTCTGCACACCCCTCACACCCTCGACCGACAGCTCCTGTCCGCCCGCGAACAGCGGGCCCAGCAAGTCGAGCACCGCATCTGCTTTCTCGGCGCCCTCTCCCGGAGCCAAGGCACCGGGGGCTGCCGTCCGAGGAAGATGCGCAGGGACGGGAAACATGGTCTATGCGAAAGCTGTCCAAGGCATGAATCACAAGCGATCAATGTTGAATGTATGTCGATCAGTCAATAGTTGTGCGTCATCCTCGTGTTCGTGTCGCAACCGAATGTTGACTTTCGACTTTGTTCCCTCGCAAACTCCAACCCGCACCGTCGCTCTTGTCGTCGCAGCCTTACATCTGAACCTGGCCGAACGGGGAAACACTCCCAGAACAAGCAGAACCAAGGGACAGGACGCAGAGCACATACGGACCGGTCGCCAACATGGACGTCGGCAAAATGTTCAAGCTCCCCGCGTTGCCCGCTGCGGCGGGCATGAAGCGTAAGATGCCGGACGCGCCTACGCCAGGTACGTGAGGTCTGCCAGACTCAACATTCTACCAAGTCTGCCGGGTCACGCATCTTTGCGGCACGAGGGCGGAGGTGGAGGCATGCCGAAGCGAGCAGCCAGGCCCCGGCTGACCCGCAGAAATGCTCAAGAAGTACCGCCCAAATGACACCGAGCCGGAACACTCGTCAGTGGAGATACCCACGAATGGCCGGGGAAACGGACGGGCAGCAACTGTATCGGAGGAGGAGGACGAAGAGCAGAGAGAACGCTATGAGAGAGGTAAGTTGCGTTATCACTCGGCCTGACGTCAACTGACAATGAGGCGAGGATGAAGGGGAAGACGATGATGAAGGGCGTTTCTTTGGAGGTGGTCTCAACTCGGAGCAGAACGTGAGTCGAGGTGCAAGGTGTTGCGATAGTCCGCACTGATTACAGCAAATCCTGGACATCTTCGACCGGGCAGGAGACGAAGAGGAAGTGAGTGTTGCCTGCAGTGTGCATCAGGCCGGACACGGTTTTGTTGAACGGCCTACGACTGGCTCCGCATGACCGGCGATATATGGATGATGACGAGCGGCATGCTGATTGCAGGCCACTTCTCTCAGCGTACCAGCGCTTCGCAGACAGTTGGGCAAGTTCGAGCGCATCGTCGCGAAGAACGCCGAACAACGCGGCAAGTTTCCGGACGACCCATCGAAGTGGGTCCTTCACGGTCGCATGTCCCCTTGACACTTCCGAGATCCTGCTTCTCACTGGCGTTTCATAGGCTGGCAGCGCTGACCGCAGATTCATCGAGTCCGAATCCGACCTCGACGGCGCGCTCAAGCAGTTCCTCACCCTCACGCAAAACCCCGCACTATACTACCCCGAGCTAGTCAAGCAAGGAACCGCCTCCCTCCTCGCCAGTCTTCTCTCGCACGAGAACACCGATATCGCCGTGGACGTCATCGAGATCATCCAGGAACTGACGGACGAGGACGTCGGCGCGGGCGGAGACGAGCTGGACGGGGACGAGGTGGATGAGGAGGATGAGCAGAAGGCCGCGCAGGTCCGGATGGTCATGGCTGAGCTGATCGACGAGCTGGTCAGTCGACCGGACCTCCATACTCCGCGGTGATCGCTGACAGCAGCTGAACAACTCGATCCTGGACTTGCTGGTCGCCAACCTGGCTCGGCTGAACGAAGCGGAAGAAGCCGACTCGCGCGGCGTGCACAACATCCTGGGCGTGTTCGAGAACCTGTTCTCGTTCATGCCGCCCCTAGCGGACACGGTCGTCTCGGACACGACGCTGCTCCCGTGGCTGTTGCAGCGGATCGCCAAGAAGGAGTTTGACAGTAACAAGCAATATGCGAGCGAGATTCTCGCAATCGTATTGCAGCAGAGTAGCGGGAACGTCGCGAGGTTGTTGGAGCTGGATGGTCTGGAGTCGTTGCTGGGCGCCTTGGCGGTGAGCTGCGAAGCTGAGCGAGAGCCTGCGCGCACAAGCGAAGGGCGGCAAGGGTGGACACGAGCAGGGCTGATGGCAGCAATACCGCAAGACGGATCCGGCCGATGGCGAGGAAGTGGAGTTTATGGAGGATTGCTTCAACTGTGTTTGCACCGTGCTGGCGCAGCCCGAGGGGAAGAAGGTGTTCTTCGAGAAGGAGGGTGTCGAGTTGATGATCATCATGATGAAGTGAGCCGACACGCCGGTTGGGTGGGACGAGCTGACGGGCAGGGCGAAGCTTCTGGCCAAGACGAGGGCCATCAGGGTGCTTGATTATGCGCTGCAGACCGAGGACGGCGCGCCGGCTTGCGAGCGATTTGTCGAGTCTCTGGGGCTGAAGTCGCTCTTCTCGGCATTCATGGGCAAGGTGCGATTCATCAGTGGCCTTGTGAGTTGCTGAAGCAGCTGACATCCAGGGCGAGGGCAAGAAGAAGCAACTCAACGCGACATCCCCGTTCGAAGACGAGGAGCACATCCTGTCTATCCTCTCATCGCTCTTCACGAACCTGGCCTCGGACACGCCAGAGCGCATACGGCTCATCGCCAAGTTCATCGAGAACGATTACGAAAAGGTCGAGCGACTGTTGGAGCTTCGTGAAGTCGCGGAGAATCGCTTACGGCCCGTGGACAAGGACATCGCGCGAGAGAAGAGGGTGATGGAAGCCAACGGCGAGGAAATCGACGAGGACGTCGAGGCGGAGTGGTTCCTCCGCAGAGCGGAGGGCGGGCTCTCGGCGCTACAAGCTGCGGACTACGTGCTCGCTTGGGTGTGCATGGAGGATGACGGGGTGAGCTTTGTTCCTGTTCGCTGCTCGAAAATCCGCTGAGACTCACGGCAGGCACTCGCGCACGCGAAGACGATGCTGGGTCGGAAAGACCAATCTCTGGCGAGTGTGGTCGGAGTTCTGGAAGGTGCGTATTTATCAACGGTCAAGCTCAGGAAACTGACATGAGATTTCGCAAAGAACATCGGAGATGACGCTGAAGAGGAAGAGGGAGGAGAGGTGCCGCTGCAGAAGATGATCATCGGACAGCTTGTCAACTACCTTTCCGAGTCTACGTGAATGTACGCATGCATCATGACAAGCAGCGGTATGTGTATATGCCATATGGACGCGCCGATCGTGCTTTGGCGCGCCTCGCGGACCTTCATACATCCCCATGCCCGCATAATCTGATTGGGTCTCATTGGGAGAGACCGCCTCCCAGAGAGGAGGATGTTTGCTGGCTCCGGAGAGGGCCAGCCTTGGAGACCAACAGCTTGCAGGAAGTGAAAGCGTCGATTATCTCGCGCCGTCGAATCCCCCCAGCCTGTAAGAAGATGGCAGGGCTCTCGCTCGCGACTCGCAGCGTCGTGCACCGCATCCTGTAGGCCAATGATACGCATATCCTGAGCTTGCATCTGCTTCGGGAAGTTGGTCTACCATCACACACAGCGGTGCTCAGAGATGGGATAGGAACAGCGGTTCTGAGCAGACACTCCGGGCTAGGCACAGTGGTACTCAGGGCATCTAGGAAATGGTGGTCTGGGCCGCGATCATACAAGAGATTGCCGCCCCGGCGCGAGATCGCACTGTTTCTCTGGTCAACTCACAAGCCGTCTGTGGGACATCGCTGTTCATCCAGATGGGTGGTGGCAAGCTGGGGTTCGGTCTCAGTTGCGAGACATGACGGACCGGGTGCTACTATTGCCGAGGGACGGGAGGCGGAGGATCAAGATTTGACTAGCCGAAGCATTCGGTTGGTTGTCGTCGATCGGGAAACGCCTGATCTCGTGGCATGTGAGCCCCATCTTCTTGAGGCTTCGGGCGCCTTCTGCCTCTAGCGTTCTCTGCACGTCCTGCCATACTCGGCCGAATCGCAAGGCAGTGAGAGTGTCACGCCGAAAGGTTTTCGACTGCAGAGCTTGACTCGTCAGCTCTGCCCATCTTGCACACCTTGCGGTCGGGAGGATGCGCCTTGCCCCCAACCCGTTCCATGGGTGACATAGGTGTATTATAGGACTGCCGGGCAGGGACAGCCGGTGGCTCGACTGGTCTTGGTCGGTGCAAACCACAGGTGCGGCCGAGAAACGGACCTGAAAAGAGCACTTGTGCCGCGTGTCGATACCATGGGAAGTCTTCTCAGTGCAGGGTTCGTCAGGGTGGACCAGCAGCTTGAAGCAATGGCCACCCATACCCGTCTCTATACTCAATTTGGATCCTCGCCACTCTTCCGGGAAGGCGGCGATGTTTATCTCCGCTCGGGATCTCTGACACGAGCCGGTCGATGCGGGCGTATAGTATCCGAACCACTTCTCACGAGCCTGGTAGAGTGTCAAGTTGATGTTATCGATGTCGTCCACACCTCTGCCTTTCGCCTCGAACAGCGTATTCACCATGGTGGAACACAGAGAAGCTGCAGCGCGTCCAGACATCACCTCGACTCGTGTTCTCCCACCTTCACTGATGGACACTGAGGTCTCGCATAAGAGAATGTGATTATCCAAACGCCGGTCGTACAGATAGCGGACCAGCCCTCTGGGGTGAGCCCGTACTTGAGTCATGGTAAGGTGGTGGCGCGGCCAGGTCGGGTGGTTGGTATGCTGGGGAGCGATAAGTGCAAAGAGGGTAAACTCTTCCGGTAGCCCCATCTTTGAGAGACCGCACTCCGGAACCTCTCCCGCTCGGCCGCAGAGACATAAGCGAGGTGCTCGACGTCGAAGCGGCGGGCGGTCCCGAGCGGCTCCGTGCGCCCCTTCCTTTCCACTCGGATTAGAGCGGAGATCAGGATAGGTCGCTTATCTGGGTAATCCTTCGAGACGTCTTTGGCGTGTCATCCAGACTTCTGCGGGTAGATCTACCCGCCCCCGGCCACGCTGGGCCCTCGCTTATCTCGCAGCAGCGCAGATAACTGGGATTGCCGCCATTCGCAAAGATTGTCGGCCTCGATAATCTGCCTGTCGCTCCTGCGATCGCAGCGACAAGTCTGAACAGACATCGGATGCCCCGTAGAATATGTGCTGTGCTCCTCATCGTTGTATGCATGCATTGTAAGCGTACGGAAAACCGTACACTGACTCATCGGCCAAAATCCGCGGTGTCCATCACGCCTCCGTCTGCTCGAGTGGACGCATTGCCTGGCCCATGGCGGCGGATGAAGGTCAGCTCTGCGATACTGGGACGAAGAACTGACTCCCAGGCCAAACTGTCACGTCTGAAGTGGTGTCTGTGCGATCCTTTCTCAAGTCCGTCAGGACGGTGATCAGCACGGCATTGGGGGCTTGCCCCTCAGTTGCAGTTTAGCGTCTGCTCAAAAAAAGCGAGCTTCGAAACGGCTCAGTGCCCCATCCGGGGACGCTTTCGTCGACGTGCACCAATTCCGTCCTGATCTCTGACTCACGGTCCTCGCCGAACTGAGGTTGAAGAAGAAGCTGTTCCTTGCAGATGTCCCTGGTCATTGTCAACGCGTTGTCCCATGCAGAGTCGTGGAGCTTTGGCGCTCTTGACAACGCGGATGTGAGTTCGTTCATCACATGTTCGAATTGAGCGTACTTGCCCGCGGCTTGCTGCTCAGGGTAGGCATTCTCGCAAAGGTCCTTGAACTCGGGCCGTTTCCGCACGCTTTTGTCCAGGGAAGCCATGATGCCTCTGGTCAGGCATGAACGGAGTTGCTCGCTCAAAACTGAAAACTGGTGATCCTTGAGGCGCTGATTCAATTCGCTGTCCTGAGTCGGCAGACGGATGCGCATGATTCTCTGTGCCGTCTGGTTGTCCGGAAGCTGGTTTGCAAGCGCAAGGTGCCTCATCCGAGTGCAGGTCACTCCTCTGCGCTGCAGTGTGAGGGACAACAGGGGCCGTTCCTCGTCTCCGGCTCGCCGCACGCTTGGCATCTGGGGGTATCGTACCTTGAGGGAGCATGTGTGACGGGACTCCAGTTGGTGAGCGGTGGCTTGGCTGCACGGCTCCGAAAGATGGACGAGAGACTTGAAATAGTGGCCGCCCGTGCCCGTTTCCAATTGCAGAGTCGCGCCTAGCCATTCATGTGGAAAACCCTCCATGTTCACTTGAGCGTTGGAAGGACTGCCTGTGATCATCGTGTCCTGATTTGAGCTCGACGGGCCCATGGAGACAGGCTGATGGCGCCGGAACTACTGCTCCCGCTCGTAGTAAAGCTCCAAGTTGATTGTATCTGGCGCGCGTCCCCGGGCTCTCGATGCAAATAGCTTGTTCACCATGGTGGCAACCAGGGAAGCCGCAGCTTCTTGAGGCAGTGTCTCGACTGTAGTAATCCACTCACAAGAGCCGACTTGCTCCTCGGGAGGCGACTGCACGGTCTGATGTACGCCTCGCGACACGTACATGGTCGTCTCGCATAACAACATGTGTTGATCATTGTTTCCGAGGTCGTAGTAGCGTACCACGCCTCGAGCGCGCCACGTTGCATGGCTCATGAGGCGGATCTGTTGGACCGGTTGTGGTCGATGGCTGGACAGATGGGAGACGCTTTATGCAGAGCGGGATGCCAATGCCCACTTTGCAGCTGAGGCACCACCTTTCTCCATGTCGCCTTCGCTCAAGGCCTTCGGCCAGCTGTTTGCTTGATAAGCTGGGACGCATTCCCTGTGCGGTATTGGACCCACTACCGTGCTTCGGTCCGTTCATATCGGACGCGGCATTTCACTCAAGCTGGAAGTTGAATCGCGACGGTCAAACGGAGACGGGCAGTTGAGACCGCAGAACTGGTCCTTTCGCGCAGACCTTGCGACGCCTTCCGTGGCAACTTGGGAAGAAGACATATTTTCGTGCGTGACTGGAGGAATGACTTCGCGACCTGCTCAATGCAACCCGAAAGGCTTACGCCAGCCCTCCACATCATATCCGTCCCCAAAGTAACAGAGTCAAGCTGAGAACAAACTCGCTCGGAGTCTCAATTGAGTACACTCAGTCATCCAGTAGTTCGTCATTGTACCGCAGGCTCTTCAAGAGATGTTCTTGGTCATCTGCCTCCGAAAGAGCAACGCGATTGTCACAACAAGCCAAGTGCTCCCGATCGGCCCTCAAGCCATCATTCATGAACTCCCTCGCAGTGTCGTCCATGACACAAGCACCAGCCGAGACGAGGTCGTCTCGACAGCGTTCGAGCCTCTCCATGGTCTGAGCAAAAGACTGAAGTTTTCCAGTGTCGCTAGTTTTCGAGTGGCGATGGGTGCTGGGCTCGGCTACCCGGTAAGATCGCGAGCGAAGCTCCCGTTCAATCGTGCGTGGCTGAGGGAAATGGTCCTCGACGACTTTTCTGTACGCCTCGTCCAGTCGTCCTTGTAAGGCGGGACGTGGCTTGCGGCGACATGGGGCATGGGCGCCGCACATTCGGACAGATGAGATCACACAGAGGGAGACTTCGTTCTGTTTTTCGTTGTTGTGGATCGGAAAATCACCGTAGGAGATTCCAGGACCGGTACTCACAAGCAGTTGTTCGCCGCGCCCATTGCTGTCAGCACCCTTCTTGATCGCCCCAAAGAAAACGTGAGAGGTCTGGCGGGTGCGTATGTGAATACGCAGATAGTCCTCTGAGTTCGGTATTACTCCCCGTTCTGAAGGCCGGTCAGCTCGGGGATCGCCAGGATCGAGAGTTGGTAGTCTCTCGCGGTGTGTGTACTGTTCCGTCGGGGTGTACCGCTCGAACCAATCTTCACGGACACGATGTAAAGCATCATTCAGGATGGTCAGCTCATCCGTGTTCTTTGGTAAGCCATGTCGAGAGATAGCTAGGCCACAGCTGTGAAGCAGGCTGAGAGCATGAATGTCATCAAAAGGGCCGACTGAGCCATTATTGGCGTCTCGTGTCCCCGTGAGCACGTTGAGTTTGTAGGTGTGGTCAGATGGAGCTTCCCGCCACGAAGCCCAAAAATGACAATCTGGGTTGACGGTGTGGTCGGCTGTGATGGATGACATGATGGTTACTGATGCAAGGTGGATTCTGACCTCAATATCAGGCATCCTCGCCACCAGAGCAGGCAAAGACAACCTGGGTAATTGACACCCTTTGTGAGCACGCGACGCGGGTGCGCGATGTGACCTGACGAAGGCGTGTCAGCCAGTCCAGGGATGGGCATATCGCCGACTGCCCCATTGTCTGTTCGAGCTCGGCCGAGAAGGACTGCAAATACTGGCGTAAGGGAGAAAGGTCAGAGTACGAAACAGGATGCATCACACAATCACGACTCAGAACAACATCAACAGGGTGATGACGTCCATGTTCGATTGCACAACTCGCTCGCGTGTGAGAGGTGCAGGGAATTGCGAGGAGCCCCGGACACTTTCTGGATCCAGACGAGCTCGAAGTACTTCGTCCGTGATGATCGGGTCCCAAGGCGTGATGAGCGGAGACCGTCGGGGATGAGACGCGCCGCGCAGCGAGCGGGGCTCGGGGTCTTTTGTCGGTCCACCCCCCTCGACCGGCCAGCTTCGCCCATGTTGATAGAGCCCCGACGGGACTTTCGTCAGTGGCGGCAGGGCCGCGGACATGCCTGACAGGAGGGATCACGCAACTTGCTGCGGTTGTAGTTGAGATACCTGCGATTGAACCTCAGGTACCTGGGGACACCGAAGTTCACGGCAGGAAGGGGAACACCCGCGGGGCTTGATCGCGTGGATCCGGCCGGCGTGGCGAACAGCTAACTACGTGAAGCCATCGGCGCAGGCATGGCCGAGGTCTGTGTGCGTCCTGTGTGCAGCGGTGGTCCGAGCATCGTGTACGCACAGAATGTGTGGTAGCTCCGAACAGCAAGCGGCATTCATTTACAATGATGCATCGAGACCAATACAAGCCTCCCCAAGACCATGCAAGTCCTCCAATCTCCTGAGGCACCACCCACCACCTCCACAACTTCACATCCGCAGGGCTTCACAAGACCTCGCAATCCTACTCGCTATCCTCCATAAACTCGCTCACTTCCTGCACAAACTCCCCCACCCACTCCCTCGCCTGCTGGATGACCACACTGCGATCCCACTCGGACCTTCTCCTCCACAGCAAGTCATACACCCCCGCGCGGAGCTGTTCGAGCTGATCGACATTGAAGTTCCCCGTGACGTGGCGGAGCTCGCCGGCTAGCTGTGCGAGTGCATCCGGCGGGCATATGAATGGCGGGTAGACCGGAGGCGAGGCGGTTTGAGGGGGCGGTACGGACGGTGTGGACTCTGCGAGCGTCTCCTGCGCCTGTTGCGCGTTGCCTTGCGAGACCGCTGGAGCCGGTGCTGAGGGCTCGGGAGCGGGGTCCAGGTCCATCGCGTCCGGTCGGTGTCGCTTCGCTCCAGGTGCGTCCGGGTCGAGGTCTTCCCTGGGCCGCTTCTCTCCAAGACCTCTGCCGCTGGCCGAGGAGTTTGTCCCTGCCTTGCCACTAGCAGCCGCATTGGCCGCTCCACCGTCCGCTGGGGCTGCCGTCGAACCAGCTTCAGCTTCAGCTGCAGCCCTCACCCTCCTCCTCTCCTCCTTCCGCTCTTTTCTCTCCCGCTCGAACCGCTCCATCCGTTCCTTGAGTCGGACAAACTCGGGATCCCAGCGTTTATCGAAATCATCGATCCACAAGTTCAGACTCGATACCATCGCAGAAAGGAGCGAGACCTGCGCGGGCGTACCGACGCGATCAGCATTGTCCTTGATGAGCTGTATGTCGTCCATGAGCATCTGGGGCGTGTGGTACTTGTAGTTGAAAAACTTGCGGTACACGCCCTCCATATCGATATCGTTCGGCTTCCATATCGACTCGATCGTCTTGGAGACAGCTTGATCAGCCGCGGAGGCCGAGGCTGGCTGCGTGGCGAGCTGTGTGGGTTCGATGGACGGTAGGCGCGAGCCGTTGAGGGAGGCAGAGTCGTCGACCACCGGGAGAGGCTGTGAGGCGGGAGCGGAGATGAGGCCTGCTGTCGTTGGGTCAAGCGAGTTCTGTGCGGAGGGGTACGTGTCGAGACCGTTGACCTGCAAGATGGGGCCGGAGGCTACGCCGTTTGGCCGTGGATCGGCTTCCAGGCGCTGCGGTAGCACGTGTCCGCCCGCGCCAATGACAGGAGGAAGCAGCTCAATACCGGGCAGGATGTCGCCGGTAACTGCCTCCTGATTCGCTTCCGCCTCCGCAGCAGCGACCAAGCGGTGATATTCCGCAAAAGCGGTCTCCTTCAGATCAGTGATTTGAACTCCATCGACGGCGCGGCACCCACCTTGACCTCTTTGGACGCCTTGGCGTATTTCCGCATCAGGTCTGGGATCTGCGTGACGAAGCTATGTTGCATCATATTCTGCGCGCTCTTGTCCCTCTGCAACTCGCGTTCAATCTCCGCTTCGGTCGGCTGGCGTGGCGGGAGCGGCGGTGCGAGCGGCAGCACCTCGAGTACTCTTTTACGGCGCGGCAGGGCATCGGGGAAGGCCGTCGGGGGCTTCTTGAACGACTCGACCAGGTCGGCAAAGTATGCTTCGCGTTCGTCCTGCTTGTCAGCTTGTATAGAAGCGAAATGTCAAGCAGCTCACCAAATTCGGCCCGACGAGTTCGACTCTGCCCTCCTTGCTGACACCGAACCATCTCCGGACGTCCTTAGCGACTTCTGCCAGTGGCCCATCTAGGATGGCGAGTAGTAGGACCTGGTCCGCGGACGGGATGGAGTCGAGGAGCGACTTGAATGTCGTTCGTGCCGTGTCGGGGATACCGGCGACAAATGCCGTCAGAGAAGGTATGTACAGTACCGAGGGCTGGTGCCGTTTTGCCTCGACGAATAGCTGCACAAGAGTCGCCTCGGGCGTCTAGAATTAGCTCATGACACCTGTTCAAATCTCCCGCCTCACCCTTGTCGAGTCACCGACGATTGTCCCAAGGTCAAGAGTCTGTACATGGAAGCCCTCGAGGTGGTGCAATATCGCGGGACCGATATATCCCTGGCCCATGCCATTCGGGCCGTGAACCAAGACACGAGGTCGATATGTCCGCATGGTGTCGAGGGCTTTATGTCAGCTTGAGGACTATAGGCCATTACGGTGAGCTCACATTGTACCATCATGTGTTTCTGCAAATCGTCCCCAATCTCGTCCTCGAACTCTGCTTCCTCTAGGGCGGACTTCTGCTTATGTCTCGGAAGCGCTTTGTCGACTGCCGCTTTGACCTTCTCCAGCGGGGCAGCCAGGATGGGCACAAGATGTGGAGGAAGCTGGGAGGCCGCAGAAGCGGTGGACCGAGCCGAAGAAGGGATGATCTCTGACGATGAGCTCAGGCTAACTCGTACGCAAACGTTTTCAACGCACTCTTCACCGACATCATGAAATCCTTAGCCCCTACGGTGATGCTCTCCGGGTTCAGCAGTAACCTATCGGTCGAGCTGTATATCTGTGGATACCGCCGCTGGATCGCATTGAGAGCAGCTTCGGTACACAATGCCTACACGTCAGCTCTCAGTCCCTCGACGAGCACAGAAGAGCTCACCCGCAGATCGGCACCCCCGTACCCCTTCGTCAACCCCGCAAGGTGATCCAGCCTCTCATCCGACAGCCCCGGCGTCCACTTGCGTGTATTGATGCCGATGATCTTCTTCCGAGCCTCCCTGTTCGGCAAGGGGAAGTAGAACTCCCGGTCGAATCGTCCCGGTCGACGCAGGGCCGGGTCGACGGAGTCGGGCCTGTTCGTCGCGCCGATCACTATGACTTGGCCTCGGCCGTCCATTCCGTCCATCAAGGCAAGCAGGGTCGAGACGAGACTTGCGTGGATCTGGTCTTGCTTGGCGCTTCGTACCGGCGCGAGACCTGGCATAAGCGGGAGCGTCCGGCGATGAAAGATGACGCACCATCGATCTCGTCGAAGAAGATGATACTTGGCTGAGCGGCTCGCGCCTCCTCGAACAGCATCCGCAGCTGTCGTTCGGCTTCTCCTACCCATTTTGACAAAACGTCGGCACCCTTTCGCATGAAAAAAGCTGCACGTGAGCTAACCAAATATAATGAAAGCTTCCAAGCTTACAGATCTTAGTGTTGCCATTACTGCACGACGCAGCAAGCGCACGTGCAAGCAATGTTTTACCTGACGCGTGAGCTCGAGGTTCAGGAGATACAAGGAGATGCTTACCGGTACCAGGCGGCCCGTGGAACAGCACACCACGAGGCGGAGTTACGCCGAATTGCTGGAACAGATCCGGGTAGAGAAGCGGAAGCGCTACCATCTCCTTGAGCTGGTTGATGTCTGACACGTGAGAACAAGTTGACAAGTACGTGCTGAGAACTCACGCCCGTCGAGACCGCCGACATTGTCGAATGTCACATTCATATCGACGCCGAGCGGGTCAGCATCGGCGGTACCTGCCGTGAGCTTTATCACAGCATGGCGCAATATACAACTCACTAGACTTCGGGTTGACGCGTCCAAAGTTCGGCACGTCGGTCGGTCCCTGTATCTTCGCGGCCGTAGGTGCGCCACCAGCGGAGACCATCCCTCCGCCTCCCGCTCCGGGCTTCATCGGGCCCGCGACGTCCAATTCCTGCCCGTCAGCACCGGCTACGGCATTCGCGGATTCGACTCACTGAGTCGGACGAGTCTGGGTCGCCCATCGCTTGAGGAACATCCCTTCCCGGCGCTCCAGGCATTTTGAAGCCCATGCCGACTCCTCGCAGGGTAAGGCTTCCGCCTATTCTTCCTCCCCCACCGCCCTTTTTCGGTCCTGACTCTGTTACTGCGCGCAGATCTGCCGCTCCCGCCGCGGCCATTTCCGCCGTGATGTCCGCCGGAGGCAGCGCGTAGTTGACCACGTTGGCCCGTTCTCGCAGATTGCGCTTTCTGGGCTGTTCGTCCTCCGAGTCATGCTGCCGCGTCGAGTTCCGCGTCACGCGACCCGTATTTCGGGCGGGTGCTCGTCGGTTTCGCTTTTTTGCGCGAGGTGGCGGCGAGCCGTAGTCGTCGTCGTCCTCCACCACGAATGAATCTCTCCGTGATGATCGCCCTCTGCGACCCGTACCCGTGCGCCGCGAGCCACGAAAGTCGTCCAAATCATCCTCATCATCGTCGTCTCCGGTCACCGACTCGGTCTCCGAGCCATGATATGACTCGCCGTCCGCCGACGAGTGCCTGGATCTCGCTCGACGACCATTCGATCGAGTTGCCCGCCGGCCCGTCTCGGCCTCCTCGTGGCTTTCTGGGTCAGGTTCCGTTTGGACAGGTACGAGCTGTGCCTGCGCTAGCGAGCTGCGCGTAGGCCGGCTCGGGAACGACAGACGCGGAGCCACAGGACTTCCGGTAAACTCCTCATCATCTTCTACCGCCGCGTCATCCGCCTCTTCCTCCTCGTCCTCGTCTGGGTCGACGATACGCCTTTTCGAGCGCGACGAGCGTGCCGTAGCGGCCGGTACCGCCGGAGACGTCAACATCGAGTTTTCAAAGTCATCCTCGTCTGGCTCGGCATACCGCGACGGGGGTTTGATATTCCGCCCGGACTTGCTTCGACCCGCGCGGGGTTTGACTTCTTCTTCGGACTCATCGGACGCGGGCTCCTTGTACGACGTTGCCGCCGCACGAGTGCTCCGCATATGACGGCCTGACGTGGCAGAGTATTGCTCGGCAGAATACGAGTTGTGCGAGTCACGGCGTGTCGGCATATCAGCGTTAGGAGGGGATGTGGCCTGGGAAGGGTTCTTGAACTTGATCTTGATCGCTTTGGGCGTTGGATCGGCAGCTTCCGGTTTGGGCTGGTTCACAGGAGGTGGCGCTGAGGATACAGGCGGTAGAGAAGGATCCAGGGATGTCAAGGACGACTGAGCAGTCTGCGGGAAGGACGGGGAGATCGGGGGATGTGGCAGGTATGCCTGTTGTTGAGGGTATCGGCGGTAGGTGACCGTCGGTGACAAGGACGCGCCGTAGCCGCCAGTGAAGTCGTTCGACAGATCTGGGGGAGCGTTGAGGTTGCCGTCGACGGTCGCGGGATAGCCGTACGGAGTCGGAAACGACGGGTCGAAAGGTGTCGAGGTCGCGTAAATCGGCTGGGAATATTGCGCCGAGGGGTCGTACGGGTACGGATTGGAAGCCGGATCAGGGGGATACCCAGCAGACGGCGGTGCAGACGCGTAAGGGTACGCCTGTTCCGGGGAGTAGGGGTATGCTTGGGCGGCTGGGTGCCGCGGGTACGGTTGCTGAGGTGGAGGTGGTGCTGGTGCTGGTGGTTGCTGAGCGTAGTAGTTCTGGTGCGGCGGGGGATAGCCGGGATGTGACATTACACCCTCGCGTCAAGGGCGGCAAGCGCTGCGAAGGGCATGTGAAGCGTGCAGAGTACGAGCCAGAGCAATCAAAGAGAGTGATCGTGTGTGTGCTTGAGTGAGTGAGCGAGGTCAGTACGAGAAGCCAGAGCGAGTGAGAGGGTGTGCAAATACGGGCGACGCGTTGGCCAATCGGAGATTGCCGGGATTTACGCCCTTGTGGCTCTTTGCATGCTGTTTTGGCCCCCTTCCTGGCCATCGATCGGTGAGCCCATGCTGTTGAGGACGTGTATGATGATGCATGGATGCATGCGGTAGGGATGCGAGGGGATTGAGACGGGTGTCGTCGTGTCAGCGAGAAGTCGAAGAAAGATATGAATTGATTGTTTCAAAGCTTGTTTTTGTCGATTCAAGGCGCGCGCGTTTCGGCTGTTCAATGCGTCATCTAGCCGGGCGAGAGACAGGAACGAGCCCGGTTGGGATGATGGGCCGACACGGTACCCCTCGAGGGTGTCGAGAACGGGCAGAAGAAGGTCCCAAAGTCACGCAACGCTCCTTCAGCGAGTCCTGCTGTGCAGATTAAGCTAAAGCTACTGAGACCGGCCTTCCCCTTGTAAAACATGCACGCTGCTGACACTGGATTCAGGTGTGTTCGAGATTGTGTCGTCGAAGGGTGAGAAGATGGGCGAGCGGAAGCGAAGGGTGATCGGCGGAGATCGCCGTTACGAGGGGCATCGCGTGACTTTGGATTAGGACGAGTTTGTAATCTGATTAGAAACCATTTCGGCCGCGAGCCAATCCTCGCCGCCGCCACTGCTTCGCCGCCTGATCACTCAAAAGCCGACACCTCATCTTCGTCTACCTCGTCCATACCCCAATTATGCCACCTAGACGGACACCTCCCGGTCAAATATCCTCCTCACCACCCGCAGCGAACCCGTCAGCCACGACCGAGCCCTTTCCCCCTATCGACCTCAACCCGACATACGCCTCAATAGCTCGTCGTGCGAGCTCGTCATCGCATTCCGCACGACCCGCCCTGGATCAAACCTCATCTGGCGAGGCCGGCTCCTCGTCCAACTCGACGGGTCCCGCGCTCACCGTGAGCACAGTATATGTCGACGGGCGAGCAGAGGACAACCCTCCGCCGGAGACCTGGCGAGCCCGACGTCTGGCGTACGAAGCACGTCACGCCGCGAACCGAAACGACGATGACCCGCCCGGTCAGAACCTTTTGTCGGCGGAAGACGTTGATGCTTCCGGCGTTTTAGACGATCTCAACCCCGTCGCGCCAGCCGCCGCTTCTTCGTCTTCCGCCGCTCCGCATCGCTCACAGTCCGTCCCTGCCGACGTCGTGGCGCTGCATAGACAATTGACCAACCCTTCTCGGATCCGCAATACCGACACCGGTACAAATTCGACCGACCGTGCTGCTTCATCTGCTAGCACAGCGGGATCGTCGACAGCCCGTACGTCGGTTACGATTGCGCCATCCCGTGCTTCTGCGTCTGGTGCCTCCCGGTTGGGCAGCGAACCATGGAGGCAGTACCTTCCCTGGACAGGCCGAGGATTGTTCCCGGGCGAAGACATCGCTCAGAACGCCTTAGCCCGTCAGCCGCAGCATTCATTGTCCCAGCGCAACCTCGACATCCCTCGGCCAATTCCTACCGGCGGGTTCCGCTCAACCTTCCCGTCAGTCACTGGCCCCCGGTCCGGCGCGTCCGTATCGGCTGATGCGGAACGGCGTGCGCACGTCATGCGAGAACAAGCTGCACGAAGGCAAGCCGGACGTGAGGACGCCCTGCGTGAACGACAGGACCTTATGCGCTCTATGAGACGTTCCAACGCCCTCACGAGGCAGCTGGACGACAGTGTCAATGGGCACGATATGGAGTTGTTCCTTTCTGGCCAATCGGACGACGATGACGACGAGGATAATGACGAGGATATGGATGTGGACGAGGATGGAGCGGACGAGTTCATGTGGGAATGGACGAGTGATAACGCCGCCACAGGCGACGACGGCGTCAGCGCCATGTTCGCCTTCAGCAATAGGTCAACCGAGGATCTGCCGACGGTGGGCGGCAGCGGCGGAACGCTCAGACGAGGCGGGAACAACCGACATCGACTCTCGCGGCAACTTGCAGCGCGGGCCAGTGCGGGCAGGTCGCTTCGGGAGATCGAGGGGCTGTTGCGGGAAGAGGAGGACGCCTCGGTGATGGAGCAGGACGTTCTGCGTACATTCGAGCGGGCAAGCCTGAATCGCCCGACGGGAATGCGGCCGACCAACATGGGCGCTCGGAACGAGCCGGTCGTGGTCAAGACGAGGGAGAAGGAGGGCGAGGCAGCAGATGGCGCATCGAGCCGTAAGAAGCGGAAATGCGTGCACTATGTCGATACGGCAGAAGAGGAGGAACTCAAGTACGACCCGCCGCCAACGCGGCCGACTTACCTGTCGTACACGAACCTCCACGATTCGGTCCCTCTTCCGATGACTTTCCTCCCGCCTCCGATAAAGTTCCCCCGCTTGTCCCTGACGACTCACTCGTCCCCCACATGCCCCCCTCGGCCCTGTATCACCTTCACATACTCGCCCATCCCCGACGGTCATCGCGGAGACTCGTACGCTCAAGCCCTGCGGACTGAGATACCCATCCCGGTCGCATGTGGGGTACATTACTACGAGGCGGAGGTCCTCGATGCGGGCAAGTGCGGGTACATGTCCGTCGGCTGGGTGGGGATGAAGACCGACC
>JAHXHD010001385.1:0-29779 GCA_019857685.1 Papiliotrema terrestris | reverse complement strand
GTCCACACAAGCCTCATCGCCCTCCACCCCGCCCACCAGCTCGGTTCCGCCTCCGACCAGCGACACCTCAACTACTACGTCTCCTGCTGGGGGATCCAGTGCCGCCGCACAGTCCTCCAGTCCTGCCAGTCAGACGTCGAGCCCTGCGGCGGTTTCCAGCACGAGCTCGACCGCCGCGCCGAGCAGCACGAGGTCGCTGGTCGTGGAGACCAGTTATGTGTGAGTCGAACAATGCGAGGCGCTGGAGTCATATCCTGGGCTGTTTAGAGCATGTACTGACGGCAGCCTCACGACCGTGACCGACGACAGTGGCCGACTTGTGACCACATCCGCTCCTGTGACCCGGACCAGCTCCGTCGAGGTTCCGGCGAATGGCGGAAGCGGCGGCGGCTCGAGCAGTGAGTCCGCTGCGTGCTCGACAGGGCGCTGTACTGACGAGTAGACACGGGTGCGATCGTTGGAGGGGTTGTGGGCGGTGTCGTTGGTCTCATCCTCATCATTGGCGCGCTCTGGTTCTTCCTCCGAAAGCGCAGAAGGTCGCACCGAGATGACTTTGACGACGGCATGGTGAGTAGCCGCACCTGTCGCTGCTGTTGCGGCAAGCTTTCGACGATGGCTGACCGCAGTTCGACCCCAGTCGGGCGCAGAACCACGCCCCCGTCGACCTCGCCGACCCGGGCCACAACACCGTCGAGCCATTCTACACCCCCGGCGTGGCTTCCACGGCCCAGTCACCTCAGATGACACAGTACCCCGGTTCCGCCTCGGCCACGTCGGAGGGCTACGGCGCGCAAGGTCTCTCGCGTGGACCGTCCAGTGCCACATCGGCCGGATACGCCGGTCAAGGCGCCGGTTTCGGAACGATGCAGATGCCTGAGCCCCACCTCGGTGGTGGAGGAGGCGGATATGGCGCGGCGGCTTTGGCGGGCGCCGCAGGAGCTGGAGCGGGCGCTATGGCGGGTATGTCAGCCAAGCAGAGGGAGGCGTACCAGGATCGCGAGAACAACCGGGTGGGCGGCCCGGCTGCGATGCCGCAGCAGTACGGCGGGGCGTCGGGCAGCGGGTTGCCGCCGACGAGCCCCAGCACCAGCGATGGGCCTGTGACCGTCGCGGAGGATGGAGGAGCGTACCACGAGGCTGAGGAGGTTCCCCCCACGTGAGCTGCGACGAGGCCATTGGTTCGATTGCGCTAATGAAAGCTACGACTCGATTCGAAAGTGATCTGGCGGTCGACACGGCATGTAAGATAGAGCGGTGGGCGGTGCCGAAAACACTTGGATAAGTCAAGTGATTCCTTGGATTGTTATCACGGAGAGACATAGCGGGATGCGGGGAGACAGCAGACTGGGGAAGGGAAGGATCACTGTGAACACCCTCTTTACTGCTACCTAGTTTACCCTTTATTTTGGGATTTGTATAATCTGCAGAAGTGCTCAGCGACCGTTCACAGCGTGAGGGGATGTCCGAAGGCTCAAGCTGTCATTGCCTTGGCGGTGTCTCGCCCAACCTCGATCTCCTCACGAAGTACCAGAGACGTCGTGACGACTTGGCGATGTCAACGAGCAACGGATTCATCACATGGCGTGCCAGTCCTCTCCTCCACGACCCAGAGCTAGTATGGACTGTGCGCTGCCACTCCCGTCAAAGGACTCCTTCGGGCTGTGCCCGACGACGTCGACGACCAGGACTAGTGCGACCAGCGCCCAGGGGCCAAAGGACCCGGGCGCCCCCGGCTTGGGCTCTCGGCAGTTCGCCAAGAGGATGTAAGCCGAAGTCGTCCCGGGACAACAGAGTGCATCCATCCGTCTGTGCCCTCGTCCATTCGCTCGTCCGTTCGCTCGCTCGTTCGCTCGCTCGATATCGCGGCGACGTCAGGGTCCAAACGCCACTTGTGTTTTGTTTTACGCCTACGTACCGCGCGTAATACTATACCTTCAACCACGACCACACCTTCACTTGATCCGACGGCTTCCTGTCGTTGACATAAACTCGTCCTTGCATCAGCGCCATCAGCACCCGTGCCGGCCCAGCAGATAGGTAGCGTGGCCTACATGGCGTCGGCGGAACAGCCTCGATCGCCTATCCCGCGGCCGCCTTCGCTCTTGCGCCTGAATTCGCATTCGAATCTGAATTCGAGTTCGCATTCGTCATTACCTCCTTTCCCTTCGCCTACCTCGGCGTACTCGACGCTCGCGGACGGGATCAAGAACTCGCCGCGGAGGATGAACAACAGTATGGCGCATCCGCCCGTGGGCTCGTCGTCGAGCAGCATCGTCTCGGGCGCGGGAGACGATCGCGCAGGCGAGGGTAGTCAGCAGCGCGGGGCGGGCACGTCGGCCACGTCGGGGCCAGTCGCGGACGGCGGCCATGGTAGTGGATCAGGGTCGGGAGATGCGGCGGGGATGAAGCCGAAGAAGAAGAAGAAGAAGGGGTGGAAAGGATGGGCGCTTGTGCTGGAGGACGAGGAGGGCAACGTCATCGAAGTGAGGGATCGAGGAGAGTCGCCCGAGACCGAGAAGAGGAGGGTCGGGGAGGATGCGGAGAAGGACAGGGCTGGGGGGAGAGAGGTCGCCGCGTCAAGAGGTGAGCTTGGGGTCTTGGGTGGAGACGGTATCGGGACGCGGCGATGTGGGCAGGGCCGTCGACTGATGGTAGAAGGCTCGACGGCAGTGCGCGATGGAACTCCGGGCACTGCCTTGGGGGTGAATGCCAGCGCGGGTGGAAGTAGGACGCGTCCAAGAAAGAGTGCCAGCCCGTTTGTGGGTGGACGTATAAGCAGTCCAGGTGAGAATCGAATCGGACCACAACGGGTCGTCGCACAGACCGTCCGACCGCCCTCGTGTCGTGGCTGGCTCCCAGCCCGCTGCGCACCCCATACCTGTCTCAACGCTGATCACATTTCACTCTTTGTTTTCGCCACGTATCCTGTATACATCGTCCCTGATCAACCCGCTTGTATCATGTCCACCCTGCGCCGGTCTTCACGCGTATCTTATCCCCCAACCACAGTCACTGCGACACCTACGACAGCCGCTGCGGCCGGCTCGCGCTCTCGCAAAAGGACGACTGCATCTCCACGCGATACCTCTGTACCGGCTACAGCGGTCGCTACCGCACCGGCCACGGCCACTGCCCCCTCGTCAGCCAGGTCCATACCCGACCGCGCCTCGTCAGATCTCACAGATGATGATGACACGGAAGACACGGCATCCATCAACATACTCCCCCTTCCCGCCAAAAGGAAACGAACAGTCGCCTCGGGCAAGCCGGCCTCAGTCCAGACTGACTCGGCTCCACCCTCATCCGACCCTCCAGCAGCCGTCCCAGCCGTACCTCCACCCACGGCCAAAGCCGCACCGACGTCCACGACCGCCCCGACAAGCAAGCCCAAGCTGATCAACACCCGCCCATCTCGCGCAACGCCCACTGCACCGGAGACAAGAGCCGGTACAAGCGTCTCACGTACCGCTACGCCCGGTCCTCCTCCTTCAGCCGTGGTGGTGGTCGATGATCAGCCATTGCCAAAGGTACCTCGCGTAGGGATGGGCGAGGTCTATCCCCAGCCCGCCGAGAGCGACATACGCGCCGAAGCGAATTTCATCATCAATGCGGCGAAGCGAAAGCGTGAGGAGGATCGTGTTCGGTATTTGAGGGAGAACTCGCCCTCGGGTGGCGACCAGCCTGGTCGGCAGGGCGTTGCGGATCTGACGCCGCCGCCATCACGGGGTGGAGTGAGCGCAACGGACGATAAGGCTAGCTCGATAGCTGCCGAGCGAGGACCGAGGCGTTCGGCGGGCACGGCGGACGGGAGCAATGGTACGGATATGCACACGCCGCACACTGCCCCGCTGCGGCGGCAGAGCGAAGGCGGCCCTTCAGGGCAGGCAAGATTTCCTCAGCCGTCAGGTCCGGTCGCATCGTCCAGCCGACTTCCGGCGCAGTCATCTATGGCCCCGCCAATCCGCTCGCACCAGAACGGCTCGAGCTCGAACGGTAATGGCCAATACGCCCATCTCCCACCCACCACCTCTCACCATTCTGCTCTCGCGCGTCCGCCTTCACATCCAATCGATCCCGTCGACTCGTTCGAAGAAGAATTCGATGCGATTGAGCAGGGCTACTTGACTGGCAAGCACGCAACGGCCCATTCGACAGCGACCGCCGCGCGAGTCTTGTCGGAGCATATCATCGCTCCTCAGGAAGTTGCGCTCGGTCGTGGACCCAACGACCCCGTCCCGCCTCGGTTCCACCCCGGCCAGAAACCGACAGTCGTCCTTGCTCCTGAAGGATCGCGTTTACGGCCTCGGGATAAATTCGATAAAGAACATGCAGACGGCTTTGATGGTTTGCCACCGCAGGTGCAGACCGACTGTGAGGGCTTTGTCGAGAATGTCCGGGTGAGTCGACAAATCTTTTCGCACCACATCCAGGATCGCGAATTATAAGCTGGAGGATTGAAGAAAACGTGGTCAGTATGGCTGACCCCGCAGGAAAACCTGCGCAACATCATCATGTACTTCTTCCCGCAGCCGTCCGTGCGGCGCGATGCGTTCTTGGAGCGAGTCGGACGAGGTTTGACGGATCTCGGGTGGAACCTGGTGGATAATGGTGATTTGGCGTTGATCAGGCGACAGGGCGATTCGCTGTTCATGCCGCCTGGGCAGCCGGTGCAGGTCCCGCCACAACCGACACAGGCTGCGTCGCAGGGGCAGCAGGGGTATGCAGGTCCGCCACCGAGGCAGGACCGGCGGTGAGGATCATAGTGGGCAATGTGTCGGGGATGCGCCGTTCGACACCGGCGCTTCTTGCATCTTGAATTTGTTCAGCGCAGCAAGGGGATGCGCAAACGAGGCTGTGTATATAGCGGAGAGAGACAGAAGCAAACGATAACAATGCAACATCCATCAGATCTTGTTCGTATGGGAACCTCGCCGAGGCGGCACGTGTCCCAGGCTGTGCATTTGCCCGTCGAGGGTGAGCTAGGATCACAGCGTCCCGAACTGAGACAGCGCGGGTGCATGTGGACACGGCGTATGAGCTAAATCGAGACGGGAACGGCCGGGTATGCTGGAATCGAGGGGGGTGGAGGGCGTTGATCACATTACCGAAAACGGCAATTCTTCGATCACAGTTTAGCACCCGGGACGCCGGCTCGACCTTTGGTTCTGTTGGCGTCGCGTCGTACGTCCCGTGAGGTCTATCCGGTGCGCCATCGTCGTCTAAATGCCTCCTCCCCGTCCTCCCCTCCGACACAACCCATGGCTGCGATCGGCTTGGTACTCGGGCACTGTGTGCCCGCACCCATATGCCGGACCGCTTCGCGACGCCCTGAACGATAAGATATGCTGTAATGTCTCAGGAAGGTCTCAAAGTGTCGTGTCGACGGCTCTAGCCTGGCCGTCCCATGCAAACATTTGCCCACGGGCGACTTGCACATGGGCTATGCAACCCCATTCGGTTGGTGACTTCCGTTGATTGCCTTATCGTGGCCGGCGACCCAGGTCCCATCCCCAGGCTGCTCGCTTTGCGGGCGTGATCGTCTCCCGAGCTCTCATCCAGGCCGAGCTGCCTTTGCTTCTTGGACAAAAGGAGCGCGAAATCCTACGAGTACCCCTGCAGCGCCGCGATGTCCGACACAGGGGCCGCGTCGCCATTCCAGCTCACGCGCGAGCAGTACGAGCAGATCGCCAAGACGTACTTCACGTCGAAGCGGTCGTACTCGCTCATCCCGCTCTTGGTTGGGCAAGTCGAAAGCCTTTCCGAATGACAAGGGCTGATACGCAGAGAGGGGGTAGACCTGCTGCTGTGCGGGATGATGGTCGCGATGATGGCGCAGTGGGCCAGCGGGAGCCGGGACCGGACGAGGTTGAGGCTGCTCGTGTGGTGGGTGTTCGTTGTGGAGCTGGCGCACTCGGCGTAGTGAGTGGCTTTGATCAGCACGGGGCGGGCGAGGATAGTGGTACGAGGGAAGAGAAACTGATGGGCAGTACGTTCGTCTCCATCATACAATGGTTTGGGGTCGGTAATGGGACGTACCTGCAGTATTTCAGTCCAACGTGTAAGTCACAATCCGCATCCCTTGCCGAGGCGCGAGGTGCTGCACACAAACCGCTGTGGTCAGCTCACGGGCAGTCGTCGTCTGGCATGGGCTGTTTGCTGTGTTGGTGGTGCCGCCAGTACAGGTGAGTACACTGCTATACCAGTCTACCGAGTCCGCATAGCAACAACCACCTTGAGACGAATCCCTGTGCCGCACCTGACACCAGCTCTTCTACTTCCTCCGAGCGTACCGCCTGAACACCAACTATATCTGGCTGTTGATACCCCTCGGCCCGCTCCTGTGAGTCATCTGTCCTTCCGTTGCGGCCTCATGTGCTTGGCGCCCTCCGAGCCGTTGACAACTCGGCGAAACTTGCTCTTCGACGACGATGGCTGATCTTCTAGGCTCGCCTCCATCGCGGGATGCTTGGGTATTATCATCGTCTCGCTTACGAGGGACTACATCGAGTCGGCTTTGGGTGTAAGTCTTAACGCCGGCCCTCGCCCCTACACCCATGACAGATGGCGTGAGACCAAGGAGACTGAACCGTCGTTGACGCCCAGGTCGGACTTGATCTTGTGCGCATATTCGACGGCGCGACCCTAGGCGTCGACCTCATCATCACGGCGGCGATGACGTACATCCTGAGTCAAAGTCGGACGGGCTGGTCGAACACGGACAGACTCATCAACCGTCTGATCTTGTAAGTTGTACCACCCGTGGGCCCGGTCACCCCCTTTCCCATCAGCGTCGATGCGTGACACTGAACGTAGCATCACCGTCGAGACGCTTTTGCCGTCCACCATCATGTCAGTCGCACATCGCCGTCCCGCTCAATCGCCCCCGTGCGAGTCGCATGACCCCGGTATGCTTATCTCAGGGCAACCGCTACTATAATCACCACCTTCGCCGCGCGGGAATCGTTCTTCGTCGTCTTCTTCAGGTCCGTACAAACTCTTGACTCCCGGTCGGTCAGCAATCTCTCCCGTGGGATCGGCGCCCCCTCCCGAGCCTCTTGCCCTGATTCGTACCGGTGCTGACACTTCCCACAGTATGTTGTACTCAAAATCCGTCGCGGTCACCTTCCTTGCCGTCCTGCTTGGCCGCAAAGGCCTCCGGGAGCGCTACCTCTTCCCTACGACCGCACAGCCCCCGACATCGGGTCTGGGCACCTCGGGACATGACGTCGAACACGCGCACGCCCACGGAATGTCGGAAACAAAAGCCTCATCGCCGTCCGCGACGCGGACTGACCCTGCGGCCCTCAGTTCTGGGAACGGGACACTTGAATCATACACGCCGCGCGTGAGTTCCGGTGTCCGCCCCGCTCAGGCGCGTCGCAACGGACCGGGCACCGCGTCGGAGCCGGCACGAGTCGCGCACTGAGCGGGAAGTGCATGGTTTTCGCTTAGCTTTTGTGGGAACAGGGCACTTGCTCACCGGCAGGACGCCAACTATTCACTACGGTACGCCGGCAACGACGGTGGAGCCAAGCAGGACGAGATGGAGCTGGTATACGCCTCTGTGGGACGGCTGAGTAGCCCCACTTCTCCCGCTTGCATCTGAGCCGGGTTAGTTATTGCTTGATCATGTGACGCCTTGCCCGCCTGTAATCTTCGGAAGCGGCGGTGTTAGACTTCCCACGTTACCTTTAGTCTTCCCGAGGCCATGCATCCGCCCATCGTCGTCATAAGTTTGTCCGACCGACCAGGGTGGATGAGGATGCTTGTCCTTCACATGCATACGTTTGCGTGGAGCGGCGGGTTGGTCAACTGACCAAATCACGGCTCACCCGCGCGGGACGGGACGGACGGTAAGCATGGCTCACACGTGCGTACTCGCAGCCCATCCAACCAAGCTTCCCGTACCGGGGGGCGAGCGCATACGGTATACAGTACAGTATTCAGGGGACAGGCACGAGGGCGGAGCCAAGTTCCCAAAGAGAAGATAATAACGTGCTGTGACGGGTGGATTATTCAACGTTCACTGCGGATCTCAATTCACTTTCCGAGCCCCTCGATTCATCATCTGACCTGACTGATTGCCCTCTTTGACGTATGGCTGCCCCCGGAAAGTAAAGGACCACGCGCTATGATGACTCTCTCTCTCTCTCACACCGCTCTCACAGCCACTGACAGGTACAGCCTCACACAGCAATTGCATGATGACTACCCCCTCTCGGGTCAGGCCCGGAGCATCGATCGTCGACGCATCAGCCCACGCACGAGAACCCGACGCAAAGACGTAAGCCGTCCGGGACCGATCCGATCGATAAGGTCCGCGAGCTACAGACACAGACACTCTCATCAACGCCGCGCTCTCGGCTACCGCGGCAAGGGGCAGTGAAATGCCTCGCCCCTGGTCACCCTTGGACAGAGACTCACCAGCTATATAAACCGCAGGATCCCTTCTTTCTCCACTCCTCACCCCCTCTCCCTCTTCCTCTTCTGAGGCATTTTCACCTCGGCGACGAAGGACTCTGTCTCTCGGACTCCCCGGCTGCTGGTGGTGAGTCGGCCCTCCCTTACCATGGCAACTGCACCTCACTTGCTTGGCACACCACTCTTTGCAACGGCACACCCCCAGCATTGGGTTCGCCGAGCCGACCTCCCCCTACTTCGATATCGCTGGTCCCTCAACCCCCCTTGAAACCCCTCGGAGGTATTCTGGCAGATCGAGAAAGGATGGTCACTACCTCTGACACGTCCTAGACCCGGCGTTTGCTGTCGACTCCCGATAAGATCGCACATACAATGAACGCAAGCTAATCGCATTTGCTCCTCTTCCAACATCTCCTCCTCTCACCGTCTCTCTGGTCCACCCTCTCCCTTCCTGTCTCCCACCTCTGTCCCCACTCACGACGCTCCTTCACGACTTACTCTCTCTCCGCTGTCCCCCGATCAGCTCGGATTCTAGCATAACTCTCTAGGGCTACCTCTGCCGCTGTATTCAACACCTCATTCGATCTCACGGACGCTAGGAATTATCACGGACCATGCGCCTCCCCTTCCTCCTCGTTACCCTCGCGCTCTCCGTCGGGCGGTCTCGCGCCCAAGGCGTCTCTGCGGCGGTCTCTGCGTCTTTCTCCGCGTCACAGGTCGAAGCCGCCTTTACAGATGCCGGTACGCAGGTGGCCTCGGCCTCGGTTCCCGGAGGCACCACGGTCGGCGCGCCTTCTGCAGCGATTCCCTCTCCTGCCCCGTCCGCATCTGCCTCTGCAACCGATGGTGGGCCCGCACCGACCCCGGCGTTTTTCTACCCCCAGCCCCCTCTGCCTTCGGTCAGCGCGACTCGAAACTCGAATGCTTGGACCTTGTCGCCGGACTGGGAGATCACCGACGTCCCGGTGAGTCACGTCTTACCTCTCCCACGGTCCTACATGATCTCAATCGTTCCCGGTTCGACAGTCTGCCGCGGTTGTCGAGAGCAGGGCACTTTGCAGCTGTGGGACGGGACAAGCGCTGATCGCAGACCACCCGGGAGTACACCTTTGACATCGACAAAGCCGCCGCCGCACCCGATGGATTCCCCCGCCAGATCTATGCCGTCAACAACCAGTTCCCCGGTCCCTTGATCGAAGCGAACGAGGGCGATGAAATCGTTGTCCACGTGAACAACCACTTGGACATTCCCGCGTCTATCCACTGGCATGGGATGTTCCAGAATGGCACGCAATTCATGGACGGCCCCCCCGGTGTCTCGCAGGTGAGTCGGGGCAACGGGCATGACGGGATTGTGCCACCCCCCGTGATGGGCTTTTGGCTGACGGCAGTGCCCCATCGCGCCGGGAGGGTCCTTTACCTACCGCTTCAGTGTCCCGAACCAGTACGGCAGCTACTGGTGGCACTCTCATTTCGCTAACACGCTCGCTGATGGAATCACTGGGGCGTGAGTCGGCGGCTAGTACCATCACGAGCAGGAGCACGTGGCTGATGCCAGCTTGATCATCCATTCGACAAGGGAGGAGATCAAGCGCGGTCGCGATTATGACGCGGAAGTGGTGGTCATGGTACAAGACTGGATGTGAGTGGTGATAGCATGAGCGGTGCTGGAGTTCCCGAGAACCATTTCAAGGGCGGGGTTGATATCAGGGACCTCCAGTCGCAGACCGTTGTGGAAGCCCTCTTTACAGACGCAGGATTCCGAGGTGTAAGTGGCGCAGAGATCACCGCTGAAACGATGATCAGCGTTGACAGGCAGTCCCCCGCGTCACCCCAAGGCGACGCAATCCTGATCAACGGTCTAGTGAGTGGCCAAAGGCGGATGCCTTACCGCTGTATCCTTGCTAACCCGCAGGGAGCCACCAACTGCTCCGGCCCAAACATCCCAGACCTTTCGCTACCCTGCAATCCGCCACCGCCCGCCGAGATCGAGGTCCCTGTCGGCAAGAGGGTCCGGGTGCGGCTGCTCAATACCGGTTCTTTCGGCATGTTCCGGGTTTCGATCGATCAGCACCCGTTCGAACTGGTCGAGGCGGACGACACGGCCGTATGGGGCCCATCCGGGCTGCATGAGGTGTCGGTCAGTACGGCCCAGAGGGCCTCGATCATCATCAACACGGACCAGGGTGATGTCGGATCAGGGTACTTCCTCCGGGCCCGGTTTGTCGAGGGTAAGCCTTACACGGCACAACGGGAGTTGGGTGCGTGAGGCTGACACCCAGCCTGCCTTGGGCCATTTGCGCTACCTCAGGTTGCTCTTGGCGTCCTCCGATATGTCGATGACAAGGGCAACTGCTGGAACCAGCAGACCCCGAGCTCCCAACCATGGTGAGTGGAGTTGCACAGGCGTGCTGAGGCAGGTCCGCTGACAACAGGGATGACTTGGCCGCCGGTGGCGGACTCTGCCAGGACACCAGCCTGGAGTTTGACCTCTCGTGCGCTACATTCCCACATGGGGGTTGGAGGATGGGTATATCGTGCTGACGGCAGGCCGCGCGACCCCCAGGATGCACCTACCGACATTCTTGAAACATACGTCATGTCCTCGGCGGCCGGCATCTTCGTTGACAAGAACGGCGTCCGGCTCGGCAACTTCGGCATCAACAACGTCACGTACCGCAACCAGATTGGCTTCCCGCTGATCCAGCAAGTACAGGAGGGACTCCAGATCGACGGCGACCTCGTCGCGCACGCGACCTTCCACGAGCAGGGCGGCGGAGACATCGTTATCAACAACCTGGACGCCCCGATCTCGCACCCGTTCCACCTGCACGGCAAGCCGTTCATGATCGTCGCGCGGGGCCAGGGGAATATCACAAAGGAACAATGGGAGGGGATTCAGAGTTTTACCGCCAATACGACAAACCCACTGCGACGGGATGTGCTGCAGATTCCGGGAGGGACTTGGGTGGTATTGCGTGAGTCGCGAGTGTGGTACTGTACAGCACAGTACCCTACCCTCCCTGGCGCGGCGGGAGCGTTGTGAGATGAAACATCCACCGCTGACGTCCAGGCCTGTACATCGACTTGCCCGGAGTCTGGCCCCTGCACTGCCATATCGGCTGGCACCTGTCCGAGGGAAAGCTCGCGGCGTTCGTGTATCTCCCCGAGAAAGTGAAGCAGATCGACAAGCCCGAGGACTGGAGACGGGTGAGTCTGGACACAGACAAACCGCCGCACATCCCGCATGCTGACAGCAGTTGTGCGATGCCTTCAACAGGGACGACTTCGGACCGGCTCGACGTGCGCTTCCTCCGCCATCTGCCGGGAAGCAGTCACCCCAGCGACGACGTGTCGCGCGAAAGGGGCCCAGGGAGGCTTAGGCAGTCTCACAACGGCTACCTGTAAGGATGTGACACAAGGACATTTGACGCTGGAGACGATCGGTGCATTGGGGGATGATTAGGTACACGAATCCCGGAAGGAACCGTATATAATTGGTCTAGTCTGTAAACGAAAGAGTTTTGATCAGGACGTGCTTCATCGGAGCTTGCATGCATAGCATACTTGATTGATCACGGAGGAGTATCTGCTCCATCTACTCTAGACATGTCAGCACCGACTTGCAGGCACAAGGGTACCTATGCGGGTAAGCAAGGCTCGAGGTCGAGATCGTCATCTCACACATCACGCTTCTTGCAGGGCATAAGGACGTTAAAAGGGCGTTCCACACGTGAAGCGAGATATGATGACCTAGTATCCTCGTTGACGCTCAGCGCGTTTGTTCTCGCCTTTCCGCATTGTCCGAATCACTCTGCTACTCGCCCTCCTCCGCCTCCTCCGAATCGCTCACATCATCATCCTCGAGCGCAGCGAAGAACCCCCCTCCAGCTATACGTCCCCTTCCGCTTGTTACACCGGCTTCATCCTCTTCTTCCTCTTCCTCTTCCTCACTCTCCTCATCCTCAGCACTGACCTCGCCATCATTTCCTGCTTCTGCCGATTCAACGACCCTCCGATCCTCGTTGCTGTCATGTCCCGTGCCTTCCTCGCCTTCCGGCCACTCATCCTCGCTAACCGACGCTCCTGCCCCATCCCGGCCCTTATGGTCTGGTTCCTCTTCCACATCCTCCTCGCCTCCCAACCATATCCCCTTGCCCTCCCGGTCCGATACATCCGCACCGGGAGGCCAAAACCCCCATCGGACCCGTCCATCCGCCAGGGCACGCATGACTGCAATCAGCCGCTGTCAAACATCTTCTCAAAGCAAATGTAGCTACTCACTGCCATTGGCCGCGCGGTTCGCATCGGGTCTACCACTCTTCGCGGTCACTGGAGTCAGCTCCGCTTGGATGGTACTATGTCACGCCGAGAATACCGCGCCGGGGCTTACCGAAACCGCGGTCTGTCGCTCGCTGTTCCATGATCACCCCCGCCGTCCATATCACCTTCTTGACCACCTGACTCTCTTCTCTCGGGCCTCGCCACGTCTTCTTCGCAGCATACGCATCCTCCGGGACCGCCTCAGGCGGTGGGATTCGGAAGATCTCTTCGAGAGGGAGGATCTGGGCGGTGTGGTAGATACATGCCGGTAGTGAGGGGATTTGCGAGATTGGCAGGACTTGTCGTTAGTTTGATCGGATGTCTCGTCGCTCAACTCACTGCCTGCCAAGGCCTGACGTTAGATCTGACGACTTGAATTAAGAAAGGGGAACTCACCTGCATCTCGAGTCCAACAAGACTGGGGCAGACCAGACCGGGACAGTCCACCATCTTGATCTCCTTCTTATCGCCCCAGTACATCGTTTGGAAGTGTTTTGTCTACATGTCAGCATAAGTAACGCTCGTATAGCTAAGCACTCGCCTTGCCGGGCGTCTTGCTCGCTCGGACTTTCTGTTCTCCGAGTAATGCGTTGAGCAGACTCGACTTGCCCACATTTGGCTGGCCCAGTAGCCCAATGGTGAGGGGGTCTTCCCGTGCCGTCTTGTCGGTCTCTTCGCCCGCGTTGTTTGCATCACCGGCGGCGTCTGTAGAGTGACTTCGGAGGAGCGACTCCCAGTCGACGCCTTGCCTCACGGTCGGCGTCCATGTGCTCAGCTTGTCGGGCTGGTCGCGAAGCGACTCGGGCGGTTGCAATAACCGCTTGTGGGCGTTCCGTATAGCTCCGAGTAGCTCTTCGAGAGATTGCACTGGAATGTCTGGGCGATGGCGGCCGGTGTCTGGGATCAGCTTCAGACGACACGACCTATGATCAATACCCCACCATTCAAGTACTCGAGGTCGTACGACGTTACGCTTGCCACCTCGACCGGTTGGCCCCACCACCCCTTCACCCATTCCTTCCACTGTTCTAGCGCGGAGGGGTCGACCAGATCCGCCTTGGTCAAGACGAGAACCACCTCCTTGTGCGGCTTGAGCGATTGCAGATACGTCCGCAGCGATGGAGGGCAGTGTAGGACTGGGCATCGACTGTCTAGGAGGAGGAGTATGACCGACGAAGACTCCACGACGCGCCATCTGCCATCAGATATTGTTTGCAAAAGTAGCACTTCGCTCGGCCGACTCACAGCTGCCGCCATACCTCCAGGTTCGTCTCGAACCAGCTCGAGCTTCTCGGCCACATATCCTCCTTGGATTGCTCCTGTCCTTCCTTTCCTTCGACGTCTTCCTCATCACCGTCTTCAACGTATCTCCGTACCACCTCCCGCTGCCCCGCGAGCCACTTCCTAAACACCCCCTCCTCGTTCCGCTCCACCTCGCGCTTCGTCTGCCCGTACTTGAATTTGGGCCGACTGGGTACGCTCAGCCTCCCCTCATCCCGCAAGAGCGTGTCGGTCGGGAATACGGCGCTCGACCCGGGTAAAGGACGCTGCAGCACCGTCGAATGAGCGAGGTTCCGCGTCCGATCGAGGTATTCGGGCGTGAGGGCTATAAACCGTGATTGGAGTTTACGGGTATCTCCCGCGGTGTCCCCCGACTTCTTCGCGTGACCTTTCTGGAACGCATATCGAATGGAGGTCGAGCCGTTCTTGACTGCGGAAGGAGGCGGGGACTCGCCGCGCTTCGTCGCGCGTTTGGTCTGGAGTTGGGCACGGCGTTTCTTGCCGGACGATGCTATCGGGCGGGTCATGCGGGGGGTATGTGTCTTTTCGGGTCTGTATGTTGGGTCTAGGCTCGGTGTGTGTGCTCTGCTCGCCCTGTTTCGGGCGGAGTGTGCTTGTTGGTCGTTGATGAAAGAGAGGAACAGGCGAGAAGGGTGAGCGGGTTAAGTATGACGCAAGGTGGACTTTTGCGGTGGAGGGAGTCTACTCAACATTTCCCCATCGCCTTCGGATCCGGAGATAGATAACGCCTCGCGGCAACAACTCATATCCCATCCCTCCCCGGCCCAACATGCATTGATCTTCACACCATTCACAGTCTGACCATCTTCCAGCATTCTCCGGATCCGAGATGAGCGAGCCAAGCATCGACGTGACCAAGCTCCGCCTTTCCGAGATCAAGGACCGGCCGACGCTCACGGAGCTACTGTCATTACTGTTCGAGCCCACCCCGGCCCTGCGCGACGCGCTGGTTCCGGACGTGCTGGAGCGGCTCGACTCGGGCACGCCCGGGTCGTACGATGAGCTCATCGACTTGTGTGCGGACGCCGCTGGGAAGTGGAGCTGGAGCCAGAAAGCAGAGTTCATCCAGGGCCATCCGATGATCGGCGCGCCGAAAGTGACCGGTCTGAGCGGGAAGGAGCAGGGCGGCGGGCCCGTCACGCCCCAGGTGGTCCTCGACAGGTCAGTCCGGAACCATGCGCCCGCTTTTGAGCGTGACCGGAGCGTGTGTGGTATGCTGAGGCCAGGCTAAACCACCTCAACGCGCTGTATTGCGCAGCGTTCCCGGGCTTACGGTACATCACGTTCGTCAACGGCCGGAGTCGGGCTGCAATCGTGCCAGGCTTTGAGGAGACGATAGGAGTTACATCGTCGCCGATACCGCTGCCGGATGATTATGCTGCGGACCAGCCCCCTCTGGACTCGGAAGAGGCGCGGCGGCTGGTGAGGGGTCAAGAGACGGAGGAGTGGAAGGCGGAGTGCGAGAGGTGTTTGGCGGATGTGTGGGCAATTGGGAAGGCGAGGGTAAAGGCATTGGGTCTGAGTCCATGAGCTTGCCGGTGTAAAAGCGAGTGGACCAGGACCACGAGAACCCGCAAAACGCAGCCCGAAGAAGTGGTTCCTGGTTGGCAGCATGAACAAGCTCGGAATCGCATACATTGGGCGATGCGGGGAGGGTGTCAGATAGTTCGACAACCTTCTCAATCTCTGTCCGCATCGCCTTGAGATCTGAGAGGCGGATACCTGGTTGGTGTCTCTGTGGCATGGAGTGCATAAGATGGCTCAACCATACCTCGACAGCACACCCACGTTTTGGTCACATTCTGGGCCGCTGTATATTTCGACGATCTTCGCTCGCGAAGCTTAGGACCGCCTGACCATAGTGCCTCAGCATCTTATTGATGCCCCTCGACGAGTCAGTCTAAAAAGGCTACCATTCTGATCCTTTCTATCCGATGGGTCCCGACCCCTACCGCCCCACCTTTCGCATGACAAAGGGTGACAATGGGGGTCGATCTCCACCACAGACCGTCACCTTTGATCACTCCGACATCCATTCTGGCCGCGTTGCGCCTGACAGCGAGGGTGTCCTGTGCGGAATATACGAGGTGCTGGGCTGTAGGGCGACGGTCCACCGCCTTCATTGAGCGCGGTCCAGTGTCAGTTGTCTGCCCGTCGAACCAGCAGCATTCGCCTCCTACCGCTTCATTGACCCACAATCGAGTCCTACCGCTTCTTTGACCGACAACCGAGTCAATGACCAACCTCCGAACCGTCCACAATCTCACTCGAGCCATGTCGCAGCTTTCTCCCGCCCGCTCGCCCACCTTGTCGGACATGGAGGAGGCCGATTCACCCACGGTCAAGGTCAAGCGTGACATTTCAACGGCGACCCCTCCGCCTCAGCCCAAGCCACAACCGCAGCGAATGAGCCGATACCTCCCGCCCGATGCGCGAGATGCCTTCATCGGGCCCCTACCGCCAACGACTCTGGTGAGTGCGGCGGGACGATTCCTGTCCATCTCAAGCCGCGGGATCACTTCACAGTCCGAGCCGCCTGACCTCTCACACAGACCGCCCTGTCCATCCCCAGAAAGGAGCCTTCCGACGGGTCCCCCCCGCTGACAGCAGGAAACGATCAAGCTCATCAAAGCAGAATGTCCCTCACTCACCAACGTCCCCTCGAACCGCATCTCCCTCGCAGTGCGCTTCGACGGTGAGACCCAGCGGGCCGTCAAGGACGTCCTCTTCCGCGTCGTGCCCGAGGCGTGGCCAGGCGCGGTATCGGACGTTCTCCCGCTCATCCACGTCAACGTGAGGAACCACACGCCTCTGCCAATGCGCGACATGACGCCCTCGCCTTTGCCGTCGCCAGCCCTTCCGGGTGCGGCGACCCCCGGGGCGGATGTCAAGGCTGTCGAGGTCAACACGGTCGTGCCCACACCGGTCAATCTGCCCAGCCCGCTCGCCCCGACGGTCCCGTCCGCGGCGCAGGGTACCATCGTTGCCGCGGCAGGCGAAGCGGAGACGCAAGACGGCCAGACTACAACGTGGGGCGACCTCAAGCGTGAGGGGACGCTTCTGGGAGTGTGGGGGTGGACCGATCAGGCGCGAAGCCAGCCGGGGGAGTAGGCCACGTTATGTGCAGGGGATGTGTAGCAGCGCGGTTTGTACATTCCCGGTAGGACCGTTTCGCGTCGTTGCTGTCGTGCAGTGGATGTATGTTGTCCACATCCTTCCCCCTTGGTTGCTTGTCCGCGTCCATTGTTGGTCTCTGCTTGGTGGTACGAGGTATGCATGTCGATAGCCGGACCGACGGATTATGGGGCGCATGAGCGATGATGACCGCCCACGGGGTTGACGTTGATCGCCGGACCGACTCGAAAAGTTCAGGGCACCAACTCGGTGTTCGAGTCCAGTATTATCACCCGGACTCGGTCTGATCTCTCCTTCCACTCTTCACTCCATCCCCACCTTGCTCTACACACATCATGGCGGAGCAACTCAAGAAAGTATTCGCGGACAAGAAAGCTCAAGTACGCTAGAACACTCGTCTGCTGGCTCAGTGCTGACAAGCAGGACGAGGCGTAAGTGGACGATTGCTTGGACGCTTTCCACGGCGTTGAATTAGATGTACGCCCATGACTCTCGCTAACATCCAGCGTCTTCGTGACGTTCCTCACGGCCGGATTCCCCACGAAAGATGCGACTGTCCCGCTCATGCTCTCCCTCGAGGCGGGAGGAGCGGATGTCATCGAGCTCGGTTTCCCGTTCAGTGACCCCATCGCCGATGGACCGGTCATCCAAAAGGCCAACACGGTACGTTTGGGTGTGGGCTACGGCTCTTAGTAGCGACCACATTGCGATGACGAAGGGACGTCTGCTGACGCCAGATCGCCATCGAGAACGACGTGCACTACGCCGACTGTCTCGAGTATGTCCGACAGGCTCGAGCGCAGGGGTTGAAAGCGCCAGTGGTGTTGATGGGTACGTCATGAGGCGATCTGGCCCATGCCTCGAACATCAGATGGGAGTCAGAGCTGATCGAACAGGCTACTACAACCCGTTGATCGCTTATGGAGAGGAGCAGGCTGTGCAAGCTGCGCGAGATGCTGGAGCTAACGGCTTCATCATGGTCGATCTGCCGCCTGAGGAGGCCCTGAAGTTCCGGGATCTCTGTACTTCCACTGGGTGAGTCGATGGATGTCTGATGCCCTTGTGCGTGGATGAACGCTGATGTCCAGCATGTCCTACGTCCCCCTCATCGCTCCTTCCACCCCCATCGACCGAGTCAAGTTCCTCACCTCTATCGCCGACTCGTGGATCTACGTCGTTTCCAAGGTGAGCCGTAGTCCTCCAACATTAGTGCAGCAGAATTGACGCCAAGATGGGCGTCACGGGATCGTCGGCAGGTGAAGCCATGTCCGCCTCTCTGCCAGAGCTGCTCGCCCGCGTCCGTACATTCACCACCGCCCCCCTCGCCGTCGGATTCGGTATCGACAACCGGACACACTTTGACTTTGTCACCTCTGCCGGCGCCGACGGTGTCGTCGTCGGCTCGAAGATCATCAAAGTCATCATGGAGGCTGAAAAGGCCAACAACGCCCCGCAGGCCCTCGAGGCGTACTGCAAGGAGATCTCCCTCAAGGGCCACCCGCAGCCCCTCGGCCGTCTGAACAAGGACAAGGACGGCGAGGCCCCGGCCCCACTGCCCATTCCGCCCACTGAGCCCGAGGCAAAGGACGAGCTCAAGGTCAATGGCGCGGGCAAGCTGCCGGCACGATTCGGACTGTTCGGAGGCGCGTACGTTCCGGAGAGTCTGGTGGACTGCCTGCAGGAGCTCGAGGAGGCGTACGTCAAGGCGAGCCAGGACCCGACCTTCTGGAAGGAGTACGAGGACATGTACGGGTACATGAACCGCCCGTCGGAGCTGTACTATGCCGAGCGGTTGACGGAGGAGATGGGCGGCGCGAAGATCTGGTTGAAGTGAGTGCCGGTTGGATCTGCAGGTGAAACGAGCTCATTGCAGACGGGAGGACCTGAACCACACGGGATCGCACAAGATCAACAACGCTGTCGGACAAGTGGGTGTCGGCGGAAATGGGAGGGAATTTGGTTCACGTGCTGAGTATAGATCCTGCTGGCGAAGCGACTGGGCAAGAAACGTATCATCGCCGAGACGGGAGCGGGGCAACATGGTGTTGCGACTGCCACGGTCTGCGCCAAGTTCGGCATGGAGTGTGTCATCTACATGGGAGCCGAGGACGTTCGAAGACAAGAGCTGAACGTTTTCCGAATCCGAATGCTTGGCGGAAAGGTGAGTTGCGCGCTCCTTGCTCTGCCTTGAGTCGACATGGCTGGTCGGCTAGTGTCTGCACGCGAGGCGCGCTCCTGACGCTCAGGTCGTCCCGGTCACGGCGGGGACGCAAACCCTCAAGGACGCCGTCAACGAAGCGATGCGCGAGTGGGTCACCCGTTTGGACTCGACGCATTACCTCATCGGATCCGCTATCGGCCCGCACCCCTTCCCTACCATCGTGCGAGACTTCCAACGGGTCATCGGACGCGAGATCAAGTCTCAGCTCGCTGAGAAGGCGGGCAAGCTCCCCGACGCGGTCGTTGCGTGTGTCGGTGGTGGTTCCAACGCCATCGGAACGTTCTACGACTTCATCGAGGACCCGTCGGTCCGGTTGATTGGTGTCGAGGCTGGTGGACACGGTATCGACACCGAGTCTCACTCGGGTGAGTCGGAAGGTCGCAGCGGAGGAAAAAGCTGACGTCAGCGACGTTGAGCAAGGGTGTCATCGGTGTCGTCCACGGAGCCAGCTCGTACATCATCCAGAGCAAGACTGGTCAACTCACGCCCACCCACTCGATCAGTGCCGGTATGTTGCTCTCAGACACCGATCAGAGGTGACGAGCTGACCCCAGGTCTCGACTACAACTCGGTCGGCCCCGAGCACAGTCACTTGAAGTACACCGGCCGAGCAGAGTACGTCGTCGCGGACGACGAGCAATGTCTCAAGGCGTTCAAGATGGTCACCCAGTTGGAGGGTATCATCCCCGCCCTCGAGTCGTCGCACGGTCTCTGGGGCGGTATGCAGCTGGCAAAGACCTTGCCGAAGGACAAGGACGTCGTGATGTGAGTGATCCCGCGAGTCGCGCACGAGCTGGAGCTAGGGCTGACGGGCAGCTGTTTGTCTGGAAACGGAGCCAAGGACGTGTCCGAGGTGCTGCTGTACTTGAAGAAGAAGGAGTGGGCGGACAAGCTCGACTGGCAAGTCGCCCAGCAGTAGGTTACAGTGCGGCGAGTCTACCGGTGAGGAAAGTGAATACGGAGGTCTGACAGAGGTGGACACCATGCATGCGATCCCCCGAATAGCTCGTGGCGGCCGGCCTAGGGGTGGCAGATGGGTAGCAGAGACTTTTGAAGAAGCTCTGCCAGGCTACTTTCGCTCCTCTTTCTCATCCGCTGCTTGGGCGGTCGATCCTGCGTCGCATCTCCTTTCTACTTGTTTCCTGTCACAGGTGTATGATGCTGCATGAGGGAGCGGTACTACAGACAAGTGATTCAGCGGTTCGGTCTGGGACGCGAGTGCTGGGATAAAATGGAAATAAATCATGCTGGGATAAAATGTGTAAATTGCCACATGTGTGTGTGTTGCCTGTAGGTTGCACACTGTGCCGGCGAGGTGGATTATTTCCTCGACACCTCACACCACAACACACGATCCATAAGCAACATCGTGGCTCATTGACCTCGGATCGGAACACAGGGGGCACAGAGGACACCGCCGCCGTCTTCTCCGCCGTCGTGTTCGCCAACATATAGTCCCCGCCTCAGGCGAGACCCGTTCGACAATATCATCGACCAACCACCACGACATTCCACCGCCATGTCATCCTTCGGTTCGCCCTCCCGCAACAACAGCCGCAACTCGCGGTCGCACCCGTACTCCCGCCCATCCTCAAACAACGGCGATGCGCTCCCCACGTCATCGTCTTCACTGGCGCTCCAGCCCGCTTCACGGCCGAACGGCCTGACGCATCATACCTCGCATGTTGCCCGCCGCAGTGTCACCCCGGGCACCGGGTCCGGCTTGACCCGCTCCGGCTCAGCACCCTCTCTGGGCCTCATCGGAGGCCTGAAGAGCATGATCTCGAAGCCGTTCTCGTGGATCGCTACCCCCTCCCGGAGCAGCAAGAGAGACCACTCGCCGGATATCGAACAATCAACGTCCCCTTCGGCAGACTTGCCGGCAAAGCGGGCGCGCCGCCGCAGTCCCTCCCCGACTTATTCTCAGTCGGACCTGTACGCCCCCACGCCGACGGAGAGTCTGGGCCGAGCGGGCGAAGGCAGATCGCTCCGTCCTTCGAACGATGTCCACCCCGCCTTGCCGCCCACGCTGTCTGGCGCTCGCACCAGGTCGAGCAATGCGACGAATCTCTCGCGGCCATTGTCGAGTAGTCAATCGATGGGATACCTTGATCCGCCCGTCGCCGGCTCGCCAAGAGGACTCAGGAGGACGCCTGGGCTAGGCAGGACGCAGACGCGGATGGATCTCGCCGCGGTTGCGAATGGCGCGGCCGAGGAGGACGAGGAGATGCAGAGCCAGACGCAGGGGAGTCTCGCGGGTTCGCCGCCTCGTGCGCAACCTGTCCGAAGCCGAGATGTGAGTGCACGCCGACCCCAGGCGACGACGACGGCTGATATGCAGTTCGGCCATGGCCTGCCTTCGAATTCGCCTTTCCGCGCTGCGACTCCCAGCTCGCCTTCTCGGTTCGGCGGGTCTCTGTCCCGTGCGCAGACCATGCGGAATATCGGACGAGCGGATTCGGTGTTGTCGGATGTGTCCATGGCGTCTGCGGCGAGGTCACAAGTGGGAGGAAGCATATTCGGGACGCCGGCGCGGAATCGCATGAGCGTGGATGTCCGATCCAACGTGAGCTTCACCGCTACCTCTGCGGTCGCTCTCGCTGACATGAAGAACCTCTTCGCGCCGCACGAGCAGGCGAACTCGATTTTTGGCCGGGATAACAACACCCGCGCCGGATCCGCCGACACCACGACCTTCCCGCCCATCCGACGCGGAAATCTGGTGTACGCGGGGGACAAGGGTTTCGTCCGAGAGTCGGAACTGCGGGCGGAGGAACCTCCTAATCGCGGAGCCAACGACGCGGAGAAGCTGCTTTTCGCGCTGGAGAACAGGCGTAATACGCCGCTGCAGGCTGCTCGGTCGTCCGCGCTGCCGTTTAGCCAGGGCGGGCCGTTCCCGCATCACCTCGTCGGAGCGTCGACTCGGCAGATCCGCAAGGAGATAAACGTGCCGTTGCCGACTGCGCACGCGAGGGAGACAGTTCGAGGGCTCCGGGAGAAGGATCTGCAGGAGGAGAGGGAGAGGGGCGTGTCTGTATTGATCAGCCCGTATGGAAGGCGGCGGGCAGCGGATGAGGAGCTTAGGGCGGCGAGGATCGCGGAGCAGCAGAGGCGGAGAGAGCAAGAGCGGAAAGAGAGCGAGTCGGGTGCGTCCAACGTGGACCTAGGCAGGGCTCAGCTAACCGCAGTGTACCGACCCTCTTCGGAGCGCGAGCTGTCGATCCCGCGATCAACCAGGCGGACCCGGTCCGTGTCGAGCAAGCTGTCCGACTATGACATGGAGGAAGACGTCACGATGACGCCCCGACGATCAGCCCGGCTGAAGCGAGGCGATCGGGAGACGAGCGAGGGCACTACGCCCAAGGCGAGTCGGACCGAAAAGGGGAAAGGCAAGGTTTCGTCCACGCCCAAGAAGTCAGGTCGAGCCGCCGCGACTTCGCCTCCGGAGACGCGCCGATCCGCTCGAAAACGCTCAGCAGATCGCGCAACTTCGCCGGAGCCGGCTCCAACGGTGTCTGCCCCGCCCAGCGTGCCGACGATAACAGAAACCGCGCCGTCGCCTCAGCAGCAGTCAAAGGCCACGTCGATTTCGTCGGGCTACCAGCCCCGCTCTGCCGACGGGGGATCACGCGAAGGCTCGAGCTTGCGGACGGGCCGGGAGAAGACGAACCGGACCCATGTCGGCGCCGCGACTTACACCGCCAAGGCGAACACGCCTGGATCTGGACGTTTCTCAGCGTTGGAGGATGATCTGCCGGATATGGATGATCTGGAGGAAAGCAGCAAGATCCCCGCGAACCTGTTCTCGGGCGTCAGCTTCGGGTCGATGGCGCCTGCGGCGAGCACGCCTGCTTCGACGGCGTCTGCACCCAAGACAACGCAGCCTGCTGCGCCTGAGCAATCCACCACTTCGGACGCCGGAAGCCTGGCGAGCCGCCTGGGCCCTCAGCCTGCGGCTGGCGGTTTGGGTGTGCCCCGTAAGGGACACCTTGCCAAATTCGACACGCACAAGCCAAGAGCGACTTCCCCTCTAGCTAGCGCGCCGATCAACGCTCTTCCGGAATCGCCGCCTCAGGCCGTCACGCCGGCAACGACCCAGTCGACTACTGCGACTGCCCCGGCGCAATCTGCCGACGGCTTCTTCTCGCTCTCGACGTCAGCGCCGGAGTCAACCACCCCTGCTGGCAAGCCGCCCGCCACCTCGCTCTTCGCCGGATTCGGCGGTGCCACTGCGCCTTCCGCTCCACCCGCCGGGAACTTGTTCGGGAGCATCGATCAGCCCAAGAAGACCGCTGGATCCGATTTGGGCCTCGGCAAGCCGTCCTCGACGTCCACGGCGGAGAAGCAGGACGCCTCGGCTCCGCCCAGCTTCTTCAGCACCACTCCCGTTACTCCGGTCGCTCCTGCCGCATCGACGGGCTTCAACTTTGGCGTGTCGGCGGCTGCGCCCACTGCGGCACCCCTGCAGGGATCGGCGACGCCCTCGCAGTCTGGCGCAAGCACGCCGAAGGCGGGTTCTTTGTTCAGCTTCGACACGGCGAAGACCGCGGCTCCACCAGCGACTGCCGCGCCTGCAGGCGGAAATGTAAGTGCTAACTTGATAGTCGGGCGGACTCGGGGAAGCGCTGATAGCCAGCTGTTCGGTGTGCCGAAGCCTGCCGAGACGGCCGTCTCCACTGCGCCCGCGCCCGCAACGTTCTCCTTTGGCGCGAAGCCGGCTGAATCTGCGGCCAAGCCCGACCAGTCGAAGAGCCCATTTGACTTCGGCAGCAGCGGCACCAGCACCAGCAACAAGCCGGCCGAGGCACCCAAGTCCCTCTTTGGCGGCATCGGTCAGTCTGCGTCGTCTTCAACGCCGGCTCCGACGGAGAAGAAGGAGGAAGCGCTCAAGCCGTCCTTTGGTGGATTTGGATCCTCGGCTCCCGCTAAAGCGGACGAGCCGAAAACGAACGCCTTTGGCGGTAACTTTGGCAAGCCTGCTGCAGGAGCTGCTCCGTCTACCGGCGCACCGTTCGGCGGCTTCACCGGATTTGGTACAGCCACGCAGTCGAAGGAGGCCCAGCCCGTGCCGGCTTCAGGAAGTTTGTTCGGTACCGCCGCTTCCACGTCGACCCCAGCTACCGGTACGACCGCCCCGTCTTTCAACTTTGGCGCTCCGGCTTCTTCTGCACCCACGAACAATGCCGCGCCGGGCTCATTTGGCGGTGCCGGCAGCAGCAGCAGCACGAACCTCTTCGGCGCGAACAAGAAGCGAGGCGCCGGTGAATCTTCTGACGAGCCAGCATCAAAGTTCGGCTCTCAGCCCGGGTCCCCCACTACCGCTCCCGCCGCTTCGACCGGATTCTCCTTTGGAAGCGCCATGAACGGGACGTCCAGCTCCAGCAACAACGCCAGTACTGGCTTCGGCGCGCCGAACAGCTCCTCCTTTTCTTTCGGCGCTCCTAAGCCGTCCACCCCCTCGGCTACCCCCACTGCCAACCCCTTCGGCGCGGCTGCAACGTCGGCTACGAGTACCTCGGCTCCGTCGTTCAACTTCGGACAGTCGAACAACGCTGCAGCACCGGGGTCCGCTCCCGGCACGCCGACCACGCCCAGCGCGGGCTTCAACTTCAGCTTCGGTGCTACCTCCAACGCCCCTGCTGCTGGGGCGGCGCCTTCTGCGCCATCCACACCTTTCACTTTTGGCGCGCCCGCCCCGCCCAACACCTCCACCACGCCGTCTTTCCCGCCGGCGAACAACTCTGGCTTTGGCGCGCAGAACGGCTTTGGACAGGCAAGCAACGCGAGCAACGGCTTCGGCGCGCCCTCGAGCGGATTCGGCGCCCCATCTGGCGGTTTCGGCAGCAGCAGTACCCCGAGTGCGGGCTTCACCTTCGGCGCGACCCAGTCCTCAGCTCCTGCGCCAGCATTCGGCGCTGCTGCACCGGCGCAGAACGGCGGTGGGGTGTTCTCGTTTGGCGCGCCCGCGAATGGCGCGCCTGCTGCGGGCCAGTCGCAAGCGCCACCAGGTAGCCCTGGCGGGTTCAGCATGGGCGCGGCGGGTAACGCGCCGGGCAGCCCCAGTGGGCGGGTCATCAAGCCGCTGAGGAGCACGAGGCGGGCCCGGTAGACTCGGGACGGAGCAGGGAGGCGTGGAGAAGGACACGAAGCTGCTTTGACCAAGCCCGATGGGCTGCACGAGCTGCACGATGGAGTGCAGGTGCACAGGGTTTCTGAGTTGACGTTGGTCGCCCCGGACGGGAAAGCTGGTCCGGATGGTGATGCGAGGAGTAGGAAACAGGTTGTAAGACGGTGGGACGGGCGAAGCGTTGATGGGGCGCGATGACAGTACGATGAGGGCGGTGTACCATGAAGAACGAGAGGACGGAGCGATTCCGGCATCGGGAGCATAGGTTCATATCCTCGCGCATGAGGTGTGAAGTGCAATGAAACAGCATCATACTGGCATTGATACATATAGGTAGGTAAACAAGGCAAGGCGAGGTATGGGTTAGTAGAACGGTACATGGTCTCACAAAGTCTCTCGTCCTTGCCATGTGATGAGTGACACGATATGCATCGGCGTGTTGTCGACTCTATGCGATTGGCATCGGGGTCGGATGAGCCTGGAACCTGGACCCGGTTGACGCGACTCACCTTGAATTTCCACTTGATAACTTGCCTGCCGACGTCCATCTTCAACCGCTTCCCATAACGTCCTCCTCCCCGTGACGAACATAAGTGACTGCGCGCATCGACTGCGGTCGCGAGGATGAACGGGCAGGCTGCAGGCCTGCAGGATGCGTACTCTGTCCGCTCCACGGCCGGCGTGCTGGTGACGTGGTAAGTCAGCGGACGGCTCTTGCTCTTTGCACCGCTACACCTCCCTCCGTGGCCGTCGATAGTTTCATCCACGCCACGTAGAGGACCACGGGCTGATATCCCTCCTTGGCATTGTGGTTCGAAGTGCTGATGCGCAGCGACCAAGCGGCGATGCAGATCCTGTATCACCTCGACGATAAACGCGACGGCTCGAACAAGTTCATCGTGACGCGACGTGAGTGTCGCACCGCACCGGGTCCGACGGGTGTGACGACCTGCTTCGGGGAGAGCGTCCATCGGGACATGGCTGTATGCCTTGGGGCGGGCAGGGTGCGGCGCATGCGCTGAAGGGGTGGATCGGACGGGCGGGCAGGCGTCGCGGTCTGATATATGATTGTACCCCGCACTCGTATGACGAGACAAGCCCGGACCGCCGCGACGCTTCTCCGCTCTCTGGCCTGGCCTTGATGCCTCGCGGCCGTGTCCTCCCCGTCTATTCGCGGTTCGGAATCGGAATCAATCCGGATTCGGAGTACAGCGCGGTCCTAACTGAGCTGATGACAGTGGACGACAAGCACGTCCTGATCAAGGCGGCATTCATCGAGGAGGTCAAGGATCTGCTGCAAGACGAGGTGAGCGCGACCACGAGTGTTTCGGAGGGAGACGCCGGAGGGAGGTCTGACTGGAACCGGCCCTGCTGACGGCAGCTCGAAAAGAACACGTACGTCGCAGACCCGAACATGTAGGTTGGACGGTCAGAAGCTTTACACGTTGTACATTCGCAGGCATCGCGATAGAGATGCATAGATTATACGAACATTATTACTCCACCTGGCTGTGTTGGAGAACTTCCAGGTGTCGTCGGCGCCAAGGCCAGAGTCGTTGCTGGGTGCTGGCAAGCCGATCAGTGTTGCTAGATCCGCTGGTCGCCAGTGAGTTCCCCGGGACGAGATGCCGATGGGTCGCTCCTGGGCATCTTTCCGCATGACTTTGCCTTGTTGTCCTCGCGCGGACCGCCACGGTAGGACCGTTTAGCTCCCCAGTGGTGGCAGCATCATGATGAGCTGGCCTCACTCCTGGCGCTGACATACTCCCCTTCGCTCTCCGTCGAGAGACCCGCCGATGCCTCTCTATACGCATACGCGCTCGGATTCTCTCGTCCGGCAGGTCGACCAGCTTCCGCCGAGAATAGCTCAGAGACCGGTAGAGCGGGATACAGTCCTCCCTGCGTCTGGTTCGCTGGCTCAGTCGGGCCAGGGCGCGTGAATCGTAAGAAGATCTTCGGCTGCTGCACTTCAGGCGGCAGCTCCGTCTTCGCAGGCGGCGGAGACAGCTGCGTAAGGATGGAAGAGCTGATAGGTGGCAGATCCGAGATTGACGCGAGCTGGCTGATTGCGCTCGCGCGACGCTGCGGCGATTGCGGACTGCCAGGTGGACTTCGCGAGAAAGAGGATGAGGGGGAGGGAGGGTCGGGGCGGAAGGAGGGTACGTGGCCGAGCGAACCCAGAGATCCGCTTCCCAGGCCTTCCATCGATCGGACAAGGTCGTCATCGGGATCTCTGCGCGGTGGGGAGCGCGGTGGGGTCTTGTGTGCGGGTGGTGAACTGGGCGGTGCCGGTGCCGGTGGCCGCGGGTGCGGCTGCGGCTGCGAGGGCGGTTGCGGTTCAGCCTTGATGGGCAGGGCAGCTGACGGGACGGCTGGGACCGTTTCGCTCTTCACTTTGGCGGCTGCTTTGGCGGGCGTCGTGCGCGGTGTCGTGCTCGTCGTCTTGCCACGTACGGCTTTGCGCGCTGGAGGAGGCGTGACCGCCACGTCCTCTTCACCCAGCGCGGGTTTCCGCCGATCTCGCAGCGTCATCCTCGTCGCGTGTTGAGGGGTCGTCTGTGTGCTGGGGACGACCGTGTCAGGGGGTGTGCCTTCAAAATGTGCCAGAAGGGCATGCGTGCGGGCGAGGTGAGTATGCGAGGCGTATTCAGCCGGGAAAGGAGCGAGCTTGCCCGTGCGGCGTTTTTTCGTCGCCTTCTCGATCTGTTGTGAGCGCTGATCATCGATGTAAGGCGTGAAGGAAACTCACATTGTTCAGCTCGGTCTCGCTCCACCAATGCGGCTGGCCCCCTTTGTCGAGCAAACCAACGATATGGCCCATGGCGGCGCTGGTGAGCGCCCGGTCCGAGTATCCTCCCTCCAGCACCGACACGATCTTGCCCTCGGTGTACTTGTTCGCGAACGAGACGATATCGCGTGTGTAGCGGGAGAAGAAGGATACGGGAACGCGGCGGTCATGTCGCTGCATAGCTTGGTGTTCGTGCTCGCATGCGTCGAACCCGGCACTGACGTTCAGCCGCTGACATACGGGAGATTCAGAGATGGGGACTTGCCTGATGAGCACGATGGTCCGGTCCGCCTCTGCTTGAGTCTCCTCCATGTACGCCTTTGCTCGTTCTAGCAGGGCGAGGTATTTCGGGTATATGCGCTCGTAGAAGTCTTCTTCGGACGAGTACGGCTGCAGATGAATGTTCTCGCTGCGCGTGAGCTTTTAAGCTCGCCTTTACAGCGTCGTCCGCTCACATATACTGTCCGTGGGCGGCGAGGCTGATCGATGCATCGCTAATCAGGTCAAGATCTCCGTCCTACACGTCAGCGAGCTGAACACCGAGTGGTCTCTTCGAGCTGACCTCGCACGGATAGCTGTACTAGGCTTGTCAGCTGATGTCTACGGCGGGTTCACAGCAGCTCACAATATCGTGCACGCTTCCATAGAAGCCCTTCCATCCGCGTACTTGTTTCCCCTTCTTCCCGTAGATCGGCTGTGACGGCTTACCCGCTTTGATAGCGAGTTCTTCGGCGTACGTCGCCGCGTTGAGCGGCATCACCAGGGCCTGCGTGCCGTTGCCTGCGCGTAAGAGACCCTTCCCATCAGCCCGCGGATTGGAACATACCGTGATGTAGGTCAAAATCGATGATGATGGCCCTCTCAATGTCATGCTCGAGGTACGCTGCTGATCAGCCTGGATCACGACGAGCAGGGGCAAAACGACTCACCGTGCAACGCGCCAACAACCACATTGTTGACGTAGCAGAACCTGAACATCAGCTCAGTCGGGCCCCGTCCAACACGCCCAGCAAGCTCACCCGGACGGCTCATCCTCTCCACAGTGATGACCTGGCGGTCTTATAGCGCAGAAGGCCTTGTTGAAATGGCTCTGCCCACTCTGCGAGAAGTAATTGCCGTCACCACCCGGTCCCCCTAGCGGAGGCGTGGCCGGTACGCCCGCATCCACCTTGGCCTGTACCGCATCGCACACCTTGTCGATCGCCTGACACACTGTCTGAATCTACCATGAGCCCCACCCTTCTTTCGCTCTCACGACGTACCGCTCCCTCGATTGCCAAGACGCTGCCGGGGCCGAGATACAGGTCCCCCTGATTTAATCCCAGGCCTGATGGTATCTCGCATCCCGTCTCTTTGATCTTCTCTACGGCCTCAGTCGCCCATCTGAGCAGGTCGCGCAGGTACGTTGACGATGCCGTCGTACGGGCCTCGTAGATTCCCTCATCGGGTGGGGGGGCTGTCT
>JAHXHD010001382.1:0-15548 GCA_019857685.1 Papiliotrema terrestris | reverse complement strand
GAAGGAAGGCGGGGGAAGGGGGGAAAGGAGCTGAACCGCCGCCTGCTTCTACTGGACCAATCTCTAGGTGTCGGGCCGGGCGGAGCGTGCCCACGCCCAATGTGGTCGCCGACTGCGAGAGGACGCGTTGCGCGGTCATTTCATATCTATATGCATTAGATGCGCTCTGTTTATGGGCAGATGTGCTTATACAGCCACAGTGCCGCATATTTCTGGCCGTTGGGCAGTCAGATTCAGAGCCTCACGTTTAGGACATGTCCCGTTCATTCCGCTCCAGAGGTCTCGATCTCCTTGTCCACACCCGCGCGCGGATCGTTTGAAGATCTTTACCTCCCTCGTTCCGCGGCGGCCTTTGCCTCCCGAGCAGCCTGCCTCTCGGCAAGGTCGACGCCGACAAGCTGGGGTAAGGGCGAGTCGTCCATAGGATAGAAGATACGCACCACCTTGCTGGCCTTCCAGAACTGAATGATGCTGATGAGCTGCTTTCCGGCCATGACGGGCAGAGTCAACGCGCCGATAAGCTGCGCCCACGAGACGGAGCCGATGTACTGGAATGCCCAGACGATCGGGCCGGGGAGGTACGCCCCGAGCTGATACAGCGGCAGGTAGGCGAACAGGCTCTTGATGATGACGGACGAGTGGATGGGGGTGCGCTCGTAGTAGCTCAGGTAAGCGCAGACGAAGAAGACTTCGTTGAGGAAGCAGAACAGGAAGAGCACAGTCTGGCGTCAGCGTCAGGCAGCACGACAAGGTTATTCACGATGCTCACCGTGTTGTTGTAGTACAGCCAGAGGATGCGCGAGACGTCTTGCGTGACCGTCTTGTGGCTGGATGAGCCCGTCACGAGTGTCCTTGCCGTCAGCATCGCGCGAGTCATATAGCAAGCTACGCACGAGTACATGTGGATGTAGTGCGAGGAGAAGTCGAGCGTGATCAGGAACATGATCAACAGCGAGTGCTGCGGGTATGTGCTGGAGAGGAAGCACAGCAAACACGCCGTCGCACATCGGTCCGTGACCATGTCGAGCACGGCTCCGAACTTGCTCGTCTGGCCGAGGGCCCGCGCGGCCATGCCGTCGAATACGTCCAGGATGCACGAGACGAAGTAGACGAGCGTGCAGACTTTGGGTGCACGCGGCATGAGGTACAGCGCCGCCGCGGCGGTGATGACGCGGATGTAACCGATGATGTTGGGGACGAAGAGGTACACATTCTCCTTCCTGCCTGTTAGCAACGATAGCATGGTTAGGAGGCTTGACTGACTGCTTGTTGCTGTAAGGCCAAAAGACGAGGTCAGCTTATACCGAGGGGATGCCGAGACAACCTACGCGAGGCCGATAGCGCTGATAAGTGTCAGCTGGTGGGCGCCAAGCGTTGGTTCAGAGCGCGGGACTCACTATTCTGGGTCGACGACCTCTTCTGCTCGAGTCCTGCTTCCTTCTCTACGGCGAATCGTCACCTCGGCGTCGCCCGCCGGGGACGCTTGCACAGCGGTCGAGGTGGATGACGGAATGTCCGGGGTGCCCTGCTTGGAGCGAGTGGTGGGAGCCATGGTGATGATGGGCCGGCTGTAAGCTGCCAGTGGGACGCGTGATCCGGAGACGAAGCGCTGAGCGAATCAGGCTATGTCAGCAATGCAGGTGGGGTGGATGGAGAAGGGTAAGAACGAGGAACGGATTGGGTGTTGTCAACTTTGGGCCCTCGTCGTTCGTCTCCGAAGGTCTCGTCTGGGTGTGATGCTGGGCCCGCCGCGGCGATGCGCGTGGCCCATGCCCGAAGGGCAAACATAAATGGTAAACTCGATTAAACATCGGACGCGTCTTCCTCGCCCTCGGGATATCCGGTCCAATCTCTGGTTGAAACGTCACTTGCCTCATCCATAGCAAGGCCAATAGCCCATCATGTCCTCGTCGCCCGCAGGGCCATCGACGCCGCCGCGGTCCATGTCCTACTCGAGCTCGTCTACGGCCCCCGCTCCGGCTCCTTCGTCCAGGAACAACCCGATCTCGCTGCGGATCTACAAGGCCATCGGAACCTCCTTCGACGACCCGGCTTCGAGACAGGCACTCGACATCGCAGCGAGCTTGTACAGCGGCAAAGGCAAGGCGAGGGAGCTGGACCTTGATGAGACCACCAATGGAACCGAAGACACCGACGAAATCGGCTTCCGCCGTGCTGGAAAGGGCGAGAGCGCAGCAATGGCTCGGAAGTGGCTGAAGCGGGATATCGAGGGGAGACTGGCCAGCAGCTCGCAGCGCTTCCTGGAAGCGTTCGGCGAGGTCGATAAGGTATGTCTGCAGATGCGTGGGCCTGCTAGCTCTCTGGCTGATAACAGAAACTGGACGTCCTGCGCGAGCACATGAACGAGATGCAGGTCCGGTGCGATCAAGTCCAAGCCGAGCTAGATCAAGCGAATAGCGGGACAAAGTATCTGCTGGAACGGGCGGACGGGCTCAGGTCGCAACGGTGAGCTGACGCCTCCTCCTCCCTGGAGTATCCGACTCATACGTAGAGCATCGGCTCAATTGCGCGCTACATTGATCACACTCTTTCTTTCCCGCTTCACACTGTCCGACGAAGAGAGGAACGCTTTAACGTCGCGCGAAGTCATCGTCGGTCCAGCTGTGTTTTCAGCTTTGGATCGTGTAGAGGCCATACGGCAAGATAGTCAGGCATTGCTGTCTGGCGACGAAGAGCGAACGCAAGCTGGGTATGCTCTGCTGTGCACGTTGTTGAGCGAGCTCACGCCAGTCTCGACATCATGGCTGTGACGTCTGAGCAGATGGAAAGCGGGTACAAGAAGATCCACCGATGGTGCCTGTTTGAATTCAGACAGTACACACGGGATACGCAACTGGAAGTCTCGCCGACGATGCGAGAGGCCGTGCGGCGACTGAGCCGAAGACCGGCGCTTTTTGCGTAAGCGAACTGGTCACAATACGACGGTAAGCTGACCTTAGCGACGCTCTGCACACGTTGACTTCGACACGGCAGTCGTCTTTATTGTCGTCGTTTTTGGACGCCTTGACGCGAGGCGGCCCGAACGGACTGCCACGACCGATCGAGCTGCACGCGCACGACCCGACGAGATATGTGGGAGACATGCTTGCGTGGGTCCATCAGACCACTGCATCGGAGCATGAGTTCTTGGAGAGTCTGTTCGGAGTGAAGGAGCGAAAACGGATGGTGGGCAGTCAGCGGGAGCCGGCCGCACTGGACGAGGCGGGGGAGTTGGTGCGCGATACCTTGGACAAGGATCTGGAGGGCTTGGGGCGTCCACTGAAGGTCAGTTGGCAAAGTCTTTGGTGTCTGGGTCGCTCACGTCGCAGCTGCGTATACAACAGACTATCAAGTCGCAGGAAGGGATCATCATGACGTACAAGATATCCAATCTGTTGCAGTTCTACCTCGTCACTATGGAGCGGACGATAGGCGCCGAAGCGCTGTTGAGCAAGACGTTGAAGGAGTGAGTGGCACGAAGTCATTCAGCGTCCTCAGCTAACGGAGCAGGATATACGACCAGTCATATGCTGCCTTCTTGGAGACGCTCGATGCCCAAGGTCGCAGCATGCTTCGATTCCTGCATGTGAGCTTGCCGTTTGCTGTGTGAAACGCGCATCGCTTACGCTCAGCCGCCAGATGCAACGCTCACACCTCCTCTCGCCCTTCGAGACGCCTGTCAGATCCTGCGCGAGATCATCCAGGTGTACGACACATCGCTTGTCGACCCAGCGGACCGCTCGAACTCGTCCACGTTTGCCGTTCTGCTGGGCAAGGCGATCGATCCCTCGGTGGAAATGTGCGAGCGCATGGCGGAGCTGCGGAGGGGCGCAACCGATTGGGACAAGGACATCTTCCTGATCAACTGCCTGGGATACCTCCAGCAGACTCTCACCAATGTGCCATTCACGACGGAGCGGGCCGCTGACCTGGACAAGAAGATCCAGAGGCACGTCGAGTCGATGACTTACGAGCATGTGAGTGAAGGTGATGGGCACGGGTGGACTGTGCTGATGCCAGCACGGCAACCTGCTAGATCAATGTGGACTGGGACCTATCATGAAAACCATCCGAACGAGGCCTGCTGACGTGAGCTGCTGCCCAGCGCCTTGATTGTCCAGCTCCAGCTGACGAGCAGACACCGTTGTCGCGCTTGCCGGCCACTTCGCCCAAACCGCTCACTGCTGCCCTGACGACCTTTACCAACTTCTTGTCCTCGCTCGATGTGCTCACATCCCCCCGACTCGCGCTCCTCTCCTCGGCCAAGCTCGCTGAGACGATACACCGCACTGCACTGTACCGTATCTCCCAAGCGTACGGAGAGGTGTGTGATAGGGTACTGGACAAGAAGGAGGGCTACGAGTTCGCCGAGACTTTACTGAGGCGAGGCCGAGACGAGGTCGCAGTCGCCTTAGGCGTCGATGGAGGTCTGGACGAGCAGAATGGAGTCGTTGCAGCTTAGACAGATTGTAATCTACATTGCATGGGGCGCGAAAAGGTCCAAAATGCATGATCTTCTAATCTAAGGTGGGGCATGTAGCGTTGTTTTTTCTTTCTGTACGTCTACGAAGAGGTTTAGCCTTCGATCCCGAGGCTGCCTTCCGAGTTTTCGCGTCGTGAACTTGAGTCCAGGGTAGACGTGTTTAGTATTTGGACAGGAAGAGCTCCTCAAGTTGCTGGAGGGTGTCGTCCGGCGACGTGACGGTGTGGCCGATCGTCCTCTCGTCCTCGAAGATCTCGTAGTCGTTTCCACCCTTGTACGTCTACGCGTCAGTTTGCGAAAAGCCGTACTATGGAGCGGAACCAACCTTGTCGCCGAAGAAGTGGATGTCGGTGAAGCCTTCGTCTGCGATGTGGTTGAGCGAGTACGTCTTGTCCCAGCCTGATCATGAGCTCGGGCCCAACCACGCCCCGTGTCACCTCAGTACGCACCGTTGGGGAAGACGTCGAAGCTGATCTGACCGCCGATAGAGAAGGTCAGGCCGAGGTGGGCGAACTCGGTTCGGAGCTTCTCCAGCATGGCCTTTCGGACACCGTGGACCTCGTCGTCAGCTGGGACAGCAGGTAGACGACGGGCTGAACCTACCTGGTCGTACCTCTCGAACTCGTTTCGCTCCTCGGTCGAGGCGTTACGGCCGATGGGCGAGATGTTGATCATACCTCGTCGGAACTCGATGAAGGTTCCTCTGCCGATCAGCTGCGGTCGTACTGCGCGCGAGGGCTGACCCACCGCTTGATGGGGATGTCCAGCTCGGACAGGTACCGCAGCGTCCAGTTGACAATCTTCTTGTACTCGTCCTCGCCGACGTGCTTGATGAACGAGTTGCTCTGGAGCTCCCGGCCAAGCTTGTAGGCAACCAGGCCGTTCTCGCCGAAGGCGTAGTCGACCTTGTTAACCACTGCCTTTAGCCCACCTCCAGCCATGCGACCGCTCGGGCAGACTCACAGTCCTCGCCGGGGCCCTCGAGCTGCTCTCGGATCTTCTTCAGGTCGCTTCCGCCGACGACAGCCACGGCGGTGATCGTTCGCAGCTTCTTGAGCGCAGCGTGCATCTCGGGCTTGGCAGCCAGTCGGGCGAGGGAGAGGGTTCCGTCGACGTCGAACATGCAGATCGTCTTGGGCAGCTTTCGCTCAGCGAAAGGCTTGACGCCCTCGGGGAAGACATTGGCGGGGGTGGTGGTGGCCATGATGATGAGATGAGGGGATGAAAGACGAGTGTGATGGAAAAAGTAGAGGCTCAGGAGGGCTTTATCGTGAGAAAAAGGCGTCGAGTAGAGGAGGCTGTCGTTGCGCCAGCTGGCGTTCTTCGTTCCTCGACTTGTCACAATCCTTTAGTGCCGGAAATAGTCAATTGCGCGCTCCGACGCGTCTCTGAGAACGGATCTGCACTCGGCGATCACCGACAACCACGTGGACGAGGACGTGGAACGGGATCAAATATTTGGACAGGTCGGTGAGACACGTCGAGGGCCGAGAGCGATAGCTGATGCATCAAGCGTGCGTGTTTTGGGAAGAACAAAGAATCATCGCCAAAGGGGGGAAGATGATGTGGACCTTGTTTCGCTAGATTGAACATTGCTGACTGTACCACCTCCCATCCTTACCATTGTCTCTCGACATCTATCATCGACTAGCCCCTTCGCCTCAGCCACACCCCTGCCACACCACTTGTATCCACAGCCAGGCGCTCTATACCAGCTCCACGTCCACATATCGTGCTCATGCCGCCATCCACTCGATCCGCCGACACAAAGGACTCGAAAGCTGTACACACCTCTGCCCTAGCCGCGAAACCTACCACACGGCGTGCACAGTCCGCCCAACCCGAGGCGCCCAGACGAGCCTCACGGACCGCTCGCGCCACCTCGCTCTTCCCCAGCGAGGCGCACAAGGCGGCTTCGCCGTCGTCTGCCGGAGCAACAGGCACGACAAGCAGCAACCATTCGCCTTCGCCCCCAAGCGACCCGGAGGATATCGCCGGCGAGGTCTCGGACGAGGGGCAGCTGGTAGAGAAGGAAGAAGAGGAACCAGCAACGGCGGAGGACGAGTGGGAGATGTTGCATTCGGCCAGTTCAGAACGTAGCGGGTTGAGGGGACGAAATGTGGAGGACATGTCACAACTAGAAGAGGAGGGCTTGTTGAGGAAAGTGGATGGGGAAGCCAGCGAGACGAATGGGTGGAGGGAGGTCAAGGGATCAGGCAAGGAACATCGTGTGGAGAGGGTGCTGGATTATGGGCTGAATGAGGGTGACGAGGGGCTGAACAACCCGAGAGATAGGAATGCCTTCGCGCTGCTCGTGTTGCTCTGTAAGTCCATCCACCGCTTGAAGCATTCCGGACTGACGCGTAGATCTGTACGTTTAGCTGTTCCCTTGGGCTCAGCGGACACTTACGATGCAGGCTACAGGGCATTCCGCTCGGACTGACCTTCGGCACCCTTCCCTTCCTGCTCAAATCGCATCTGTCATACTCTCAACTGGCCGTATTCTCGCTCGCTACTTGGCCATACAGCTTGAAGCTGTTATGGTCGCCCATTGTCGACTCGAAGTTCGTCCACAAGTGGGGCAGACGGAAGAGCTGGATTGTGCCTGTGCAGGGCATCGTTGGCCTGGGGCTGTGGCTCATCGGCGGGAGGATTGAGAGTTGGATCAATGCGGTAAGATCCCTTGGTTGTCCAATGCACCATGAGCTCATGGCAAGGATCACGTCGACATCAACTTCATCACCATGATCTTTATGGGCTTGATCATGGCCGCTGCTACGCAAGGTCAGTTGATCATCGCAACCGATTGAGACTGAAGCTGATGAGCAGATATTGCTGTGGACGGTCCGTTCAGCGTATTGACTCGAGACATCGTGCTAACATCGCAGGATGGGCGTTGACGCTCCTCTCCACTCCAAATTTGTCCTATGCGTCGACAGCGCAGACGATCGGTATTGGCGTTGGGAATGCCCTTTCCTTCACCGTCTTTCTGGCCTTCAACTCCCCCGAGTTCTCGTAAGCTAGCTCCCGTCGATGCGCAACGGAGCTCACCGCCAGGAACAAGTACTTCCGGACCACCCCGCTCGACTACGGGCTGGTCACCCTCGGTGGCTTCTTCCGGTTCTGGGCGGTGATCTTTCTGGTCGTCACCATCGGGATTGCCCTCTACAAGACGGAAGACCCCGTCGCTGCCGACGATCCCGACATGGACGTCAAGAAGGTCTACAAGGTCATGTGGAGCATCGTGCGGCTGAAGAGTGCGGCGTCTTCTTTGATCGTGGTACTTTGTCAAGCTGACCTGCAGACATCCAGTCCTTCCTGCTCGTCCTCCTCACGTGCAAGATCGGGTTCCTCGTTAACGACTCGGTCACCGGCCTGAAACTGCTCGAGAAGGGTCTGTCGAAAGAGGATCTCGCCGTGGCGGTGCTGCTCGACTTCCCGGCACAGATGATAGCCGGTTGGCTCGTGGCCAAATGGTCTCGCCCATCCCCTGGAAAGCACCCGTTGACCGGTACCGGTGATATCCTCAAGCCTTGGGTGATGGCGTTCTGGGCGCGTCTCGCCATGGCTGTGATCGCCACTGGCGTAGTCTACTGCTTCCCCACGAACGGCGAGGTCCAGGGCGGTTACTTTGCTCTGATCATCGCAACCACCTTGCTTTCATCTCTCACCAGGCGAGTTTGGCCAAAGTCAAAAGCGGGCATGTCGCTGACTGGCAGCACCGTCCAATTCATCGGCATCTGCGCCTTCCACACTCAGATCGCAGATCCGCTCATCGGCGGCACTTACATGACTGTGTGTCTTCCTCCCGATGTGTAGAAAAGTCCGCCGTGCTCACGCGCAGCTGCTTAACACCATATCCAACCTCGGCGGAACGCTTCCGAAACCGCTAGTCCTGCGCGGCGTCGACGTCCTGTCCCAGGGATATTGCTCCATCAGCCGCATTCCTGGCAATTGCGCATCCGATCCCGGCAAGTCGCTCTGCGAGGATGCGGGCGGATACTGCGTTGTCACACGGGACGGATACTACATCATGAGCGCATTCTGTGTTGCCGCCGGCGCGACATTGCTGGTATGGTATATCCTCCCGACGGTTAAGCGGCTGCAAGGTGCGTTTCTTCCCGCGTCCAGCAGTAAGCGTGTTCTGACTCGCAGGTCTGCCCATGAGCGCCTGGCGTGTCAAGATTCCGAACTAACGACGATCACGATCATCCTCGAGCAACATCTGACGACCACGGGTCGACGAGCTGTAGGTATTCCATAGCATGCATTATCATCACGCTGTTGCTGTGCTGCAGAACACTATGGTTGAAGCCGGCTGTGCCAGAGGTATGGGCCATTACTTCGAGGACCGCCACGATCTCACACCCCTTGCCCTGTCAAATTCTCCCCCCTCTTCTTTATACGAAGAAGCCGCTGCGTCCCACGTGTTGGACGTTACCGGGGTCGGTGGACCTTCCCCACATCGGCATGGCGTCGTTTCGGTTTGTCGTTCGATGCATTATTGTACGTGCTTGCGTTACATGTCCACGTCTTCATCAACTCCGTCGGCCTCGACCCCCTCGTCCCTCCTGATCAACTCTGCACACTCCCTAACCATACTCTCCAGTCCCGCTTGGTTGATGTATGTGTTCAGTTGCGCGATTTCCGACTCATGATCCGCCATCAACGCCTGGATGTTGTCCGCTTGCCAGTCCGGGAACCGGGCTGATAGCTCGGACTCGTATGGTGGTGTCGAGGCGTCGTAAGGAGAAATGATGAACGACTGGGGGAAGCCTGCAATGAGTGCCATCCTTCCGGCACGCAGGCTCAAACCACTCACGGGCATCGTTCGAGATCGACCTCAATGTCTGGTAAGTGAGGGTATTCCGGAGCACCTCCCTCTGTATCTCGTCGCTTCTACCTGCCGTGCTCGAGACATACGTCCAGCTGCTGTCAGCGTTGTCTCTGTGGAAGATTGCCAAGACCCACTCGTCCCGGATGAACACTCTGCGCCACACAGAAACGAGCGCGACCTGTTTTCTACCCTCGGGCAGTGTCTGCCGTCAGCTGATTCGTCCTGTAGGAAATTCTTAGCTCACAGTGTCCCCGACGAGCCGTTCTAGCGCGATGACCGGGTCGTTGACCGATACGCCCTTGTTGTCTTTGAGCGTAAGAGCATCCACCAAGTCCTCCAGACCAAGCGCTTCTCCGGCGAGGAGCCGGCTCGCGATGTCCTCGAAGAGAGCTCGCAGCTCCTGCCGATCCGTCAGAATCTGACCGTTCGCCGCGATGTAGGCCTGCAGTCCCTTCTTGCCGGTCGAGAGGATGCTTGTTCGCAGGTCGTTTTGGATGCCAACCAGCTCAAGATCGTCGTCGATGTCTGTTTTGAGCTGCGTTCTGCTTGACCAGCTTGACAGCTTGAGATGCTCACCATTAAGGGTCCCTTTCAGACCACCCGTATCGCCTTTCGATTTGATCTCCGCCACGGCGGCAAGCTTGCCGATACTGCTGACGAGCTGGAAGTCAGCTTAATTGCGCTGAACGGTATGATGCAGCTGACGTGTTTCTCGCTCAGATTCGACGCGCGCTTATTGACAGTGCTCAAAGTGATTGCTGCAGCACCATACCGCTTGCAAGCGAGATGGTGCATCCAAGCCAGATCCGGGTAGTCGTTGATTTCGAAAAACTTCGTCAACAGCTTCCCGTACACCTCGTCCTGGGTCATCAAGGCATATAGTTGGCCTGCTATCAGCCAGAGTGATCGTTACAAGGAACTCACCTTGGTCGATGTAATACTGATACAGCACGAATGCAAATTCCTCCTGGAACAATTCGATGTAATGTTGCACCTGCTCCTGACCCCGTTGCGATGCCGGCTCGTGGCATAGCCAAACTAGCGTGTCGAAGTCATTGTGGTGTTCCGCCAACGCGTAAGCTTGGTCGACTCGGTCAACCGTGACTGTTGTCAGCGCACACGCTCGCCATTACCTCTGCCGTGCACTTACCCAGTGGCCGGATGATTCTTGGCCGCAGCTGATCCCAACGCTGCTTCAAGTTGATCCCCTCGTTTGCATCAGCCCCGCCGTTCATCTCTCTTCTAGGTTGATTAGCATCTGAGCGGATCCATATCATGTCTTTGACTCACTGCGAATGCAAGCGGATCTTGTCCTCCATGTTCAAGCACAACGCCGCCGCGAGATCGGACAATTGCGTCTTGAGAACACTTTGATCTCGTCGCTGTTGCGTCAAAGCTTTGTCTCGTGTGTCAGCAGCGACTTCGTCGATTGTCGAGCCCAGCATCTTTGTCCGATCCTTGATTGTCCGTTCGGTGATGTCGTACAACTTCTCCATCGCCTGCATGATGCTGTCTTTCGAAGTCCACAAGGCGACCGTAGGGCGTTGTCGAGTAATCTCGTAGATCCCGATCTCCGCCTCCCGGAAGCGGCTGGCAGCGCGCGTGACGATCTACAGTCAACGTCACGGCTACGTTCATCGCAATTCGCTCACGTTGAAGACTGTGTTGGCCTCCTTGACCCAGGAGCAGATGTCCTTCTGGCCCAGACCAGCAGTTTTTGAGGTAAACTGTGCGAAAACCACATCGAGTAGCCGGTCCAAATGTGCCACCTGGCGATCAGACGACGCAAAGATTGACCACTGAGCACTTACCTGGGATCGGAAAAAGCTGCGGACCACATCCTCGTCGGCGATGTAGCCAGCTTGGCGCATGTAAGCGTCGATCGAATCCGCCAGCAATGATTCGGATGTGTCGGAATGAAGGTTTCTGGCCATGAGCAGACGCAAGGAGAAGGACGAGCACTCACGCCATTTGATGGTCCTGGTGATCCCACAAATCTATTGCGCCCTTGGCTTTCTCCGCATCACGGGACAGGCGTCTTCTGGCAGCCTGACCAACCTGGATGTTACGAACCGCAACGCTCGGAAAAGCTGACGTGCTTACCCTATCAATCAGGCAGTTGGTCCGGATGTAGCCCATGATCTCCCGTAATCGAGCCAGTCTGTCGGCCAACAACGCCTTGGTCTCGAAAATAGCCGGCTGGTATGGCGATTCTGGACGATTAGCATATATCACGGGCAGTGCGCAGGCAGCACTCACTACACGAGAGCACATCAGCCGAGACTGCCTCGGCAGCGGCCTCGACATCAGCGCCCACGACTTGAGCTCGCGAGACACCGAAGGACAGCGGGTTCTGCGGGTGAGCCCTGCCGAATGGAACTAGCACCGCTTACATCGCTGCGATCACCAAAGAACACATGTTGTTCAATCTTCGACTTGACGAGATCTGTGGGCCTTTGCTCATCACTGAGGATGAGCGTTGCCCAAGAAGGTAGTAAGCAAGCAGGCTCACGGCGCGGCAGTCGTATCAAACACATCTACCGATAAGAGACCGCCCGTCACCGGCATCAGCAGCAAAGCGGGTCCAGCGGTGCGTCTATTCGTAGTCGGAGTCGTCACACATCCCACACCAATGAACGCGTTCTTGCTCGTGTCTTTGAGCTGGATGACCTCGACGTGGTCTGCTGTAAGTCGAATAACCAAATGGCAAGGTTGATGTCTCACCAGACTCGAGCGAGATGAGCGCCACAGCAGTCTCGAACCGGACGAACGCTGTCGGTGTGCTAGCCGGGATGTACAGTCTGGGGGTGTCAAGCGAGCGATGGTCGGTGGTCTATCCCTCAGCCTCTGAATCGGCATGACAATCATCGACTTACCGAGTCGTGATGCACAAGCGAGATGCGATGCGTCTGTAAGACGTTGTTTGACCCAATTGAGAATATATGGATTGCGTGAGAGAGGTTGTTGCTGCTTTGCGAGGATGATGATTGTGGTTGCGAGTAAGCGACCAGCACGGCGAGCTGGTTGTGGCTGGAGGTTAGTTACCGGTTCACATAGACCGCTTCAACCTACCCGCATGGCACGAGATCCCTCAAGACTAAATGCGAGATTGCCTCATCGTCCTCGAAGAACTCTTTGACAAAGACGTCGTACAGGTCGTACTCCTGTACAAGCTTGCATGAGCTCTCATTGCAGCTTTGTTCGGACTTGATAGCTCACCTTCTGCCCGTCGCCCGACATACTCCACTTTTGCACGATATTGCCCGACAGTATGAACAACGCGCCGTCACTGGCCGCGACACCGGCAATTCGATCCCGGTCTGCGCTTCGCGGAAAGATGACGGGGTTTGTGCGACCCAAGAAACCGCCAGAACGCATGAGCTGCTGCTGGTGCGGGACGACCCTGCCCGCGGAGGCCGTCACGGTGATCCGGTAAGCGAAGCAGCTCGTCGTGGTGACGATGAAGTTTTGACCCTGCCATCAGCTCTACTGTAGGCTCATCGCAGAAGCTTACATCTAAGCGGACCATGCGGTCGGTGCGATCCCCATCCGCCAGCTCAAGGTAGAGCGTCTGAAACCGATTCGAGCTGGACAAGGCCAGACTCATGCTCTCCCAGACCCTGACCTCCCCCGACGGACCGACAATGATGATTCCTGGTTCTGCGGCGTTGGTCGAGGAAAAGAGCGATGCAAGAGCTGGCAGCCTGCCAAGGCCGTACTGCGGTTCGGGAGCGGGGAAGTGGTAGCGTGTTGGCGAAGTGTGTGTCCGCTGCATGTCAGCTTGGCTAGGCCAGTCGCCAAGCTTCGCCGTACCTTCTGATAATTCCAAGCGATGCATTCCCGAGGGGTCGCGACGAACGCAAAGCCAGAAACCGGATCGATGTGTCCTCCCACAATGTCGTCCACGAAATCTGAAGCCTTCAACAGCTTCTGAACCTCTTTGGGCAAACCTCCTGCCGAGTACACCTCGTGCCAGCAATCTTTTGACCACGTCACCCGCTCAAAGCCGTCAACCTCCCGTACGGTGCGTAGCGTCTCAGCGATGGTCGGAGTCGGGGAGGGTGGGACGCGCGAGACCGCCAGACGAGAGCGGGGGGTCGGGGCAGCGAGGCTTTCGGAGAAGACAGACTGAGCTCGCGATGACGGAGCAAGCGACTCGCGAGGCTTCCCTGGATTCCGACGAGGCGTCAGGCGAGATGCTGGTGAGTTGAACATCTCGGACCTGAGTTGAAGGGGTAACAAAGCAGTCGCGAAGGGGAACAGTCGAAACGTATGAAGCTTCCCAGGTCGAAAGTGTTGTTGCATAGGATCCAGGATTACGTAAGCACTTCTTTCACCGCGCTGTGATCATTCGCTTGAGGCGGGGGATGCGGTCTTCTTCAGCTCGTCATATAGGTAACCATGGCAGACACGAAACCAGCTGTAAGCGCAGTGACTGCAGTGGATTTCAAGCTCACATGCCAGCCTGCAGCACGAAAACAATGGGACAAGAGCGAATGGGAGGCGAAAGCCAAAGCAAAGGATGAGGAGTATGCCCAAAAGGCCAAAGCAGCCGAGGCCGCACTTGCTAAAGGTGAGCTGTTCGTCCGACGATCAGTCGCCCTTCTCGGAATGACTGATACGTCTGGAGATGGAAAGGATCCATGCATGCTGCAGAGCTGATCATCAGGCCAAAAGCCCAAATTCAACAAGCCGGGCGATGATAAACCTGAACCTACGCAGAATGTGCAACGGAGAACAGGGGATCTGGGTCTGACGAAGAACCTGAACAAGACGGTGCTGGTCACGACAACAACGACGGGAAAAGGTCCAAGGGGAGCTGGATTCTACGTACGCGCTTATGCCCCTCCGCTGCCGGACGAGCTGACGATAGTGTGAGATGTGCAACCGGACCCTCAAGGACTCGCTGTCGTATCTGGATCACCTGAACTCGAGATCACGTACGTGAGCAAAGATGCCCGAGTGAGCTGTGCTGATCCTCAGATCTGCGGGAACTGGGCCAAACTACCATCGTGTCCCGTTCGACGGTCTCCCAAGTACGGGCACGAATAGCCCAGCTCCGGGCGGAGACGGCACACAAGGTCACCGCCGCGAACTTTGACTTTCAGCAGCGTCTGAAGGAGGTGCGCGATACCGAGGCGGCCGAGAAGCAACGGCGCAAGGACGAGAAGAAGCGGAAGCGTGAGGAGAGGAGAGAGGAGGAGGCGTTGGGCAGGATAGGAGTGGTGAAGCGGGCGAAGGGCGCAGACGACGATGCTGGCAGCGGGCAGAGACGGGCGGGCGAAGAGCAGGACGTTGATGTGGACCAGGTGCAAAAGGAGCACGATGATATGGCGGCAATGATGGGCTTCGGGGGATTCGGGGGCAAGAAGCGGAAGTAGTAGCAGGGTGCGAGTGCAATCACGATCCTAGCGCATGTTGTATATTTACCTAGCCTTGAGCATGTATCCGAATCGGAGTGAGCATGTTGCAACGCAACCGAGAGAGCAGAAGGGAGAGGAGGATGGCCAGGACGCGAGAGCAAAGAGGGATAGGGGAGGCGCTGAAGACGACAAGAGATAGATGGCTGCAAGAGGGGGAGGGAACTGGGCCCCCTGTTGAGGTACACCCTTCGCCCACCCTTCTCCCCCTACGTCTCTACACGGCTCTCCCACTTCATCTCGTGTCCCCTTTTCCCTTTCCCTGTTTCTCGTCTCCTGCGTGCCTTCACCACTACTGTCTCCCCATCCCCTTCTCTCTTGCACCTAAACCCCTTGAGTCCTCCCTGACTCCAGCGCTTCTGGAACCAATGCTTCTTTCCTCGCGCTTGAGTGATCAATTTCAAGCAAAGATACATGTCATTCATACGTAGAAAATCGAATCGAGAAACACCCAGCGCTGGGTCCGGGCAGTCCGTCGGCGGGCCGCCTTTGCAGCCACCCGCTCCTGAGTCGCCTCTCCCCCGCACCGATAAGCGTAGATACTGGCACTCGTAGCAGCTCCGTCCGTCCAATTAGTACATAGTCTATAGCCCTTGGTCTCATGTCCAGCGTCGATATCGCGGCAGCATCCAAACCTCCCTATTCACAGTATTGGAATCCACCCTACTCAGCACCGAAACCGAGGGTCTCCTCCACGGCAATGGAGAGTTTCTGCTCGAGCTTCTCGTACGAGTCGTAGACGGGCAGATCGATACGGTTGAAACCTGACGTCAGTTTCTGACGCTTGATAGATGTGAAAGTAAAAGGG